>VZTO01017591.1:0-20955 GCA_013400615.1 Syrrhaptes paradoxus
CGGAAGTCCATGTTAGTGGTTTCGCTGGCACTTCTCCTTATTTCACCAAGGATCGAGAACTCTGTCGTTTCATGGTCACTAAGCCCAAGACGGCCTCAAACCACTACATCTCCCACCAGTCCTTCTCTGTTTGTGGACAGCAGGTCAAGCAAGGCACCCCCCGTAGTATGCTCACTTACCATATATATATATATACACATATATGTGTATGTGGGTATGTGTGCACAGATGCATATTAGTTTTAGGTTTGTATATGTGTACATTTGTGCATTTGTGTCTATGTTTGAATCATTAAATCTTAACTCCATTGTGCTTAAAAATGTGAAAGAGAATAAAAGTCATACCTAGATGTCTTTAGTAATCTTCTTAAGAGAGGAGAAAACTGAAGTAAAAAATTCTAAGCGTAAATCCCACAGAATGTACAAAACAAAATGTAATCTTCATGCTAAGAATATGGGACACAGTCTCAAATCCTTGTTCTGCCTCATAGTGTAAAGGCAATTCTGATACCATGTTTTCCAGAAGGTTTTGACTTTGTTGTCTCGGAAATTACTTGGAGGGAGAGCTGTTCCAGCCTCGTGGGAGTGAGAAGTCTGGGTAAATCACTGTTCTCAAAGTTTTTATCCTGTAGAACAATAATAAAAGTTCCCTGGTGAATATAAGAATAATTATTCAAAGGGACTACTTTTTTAATGACAGTTCACAGGGTTGTGGTCAAAAACAATGAAGACTTCTTGGGTTAAAATAATATCTTCTACTGTACTTCTTTTTACTAGTTTTGGAAATCAAAATTAGGCTTATCCTTGATCAAATATGGTCAAAATAATAATGAACTCAAATCTGTACTCAATTATAGGACATATCAAACTAACCTTAATTTTGTTTCCTTGGAGAACCAAAGAAAGTTTTTGCAGAAATGTGGTTTGGACATAGGATAGAAAGGGAGGTAAGTATGACCTTTCTTTAACCTGTAAATGAAGCCAGAATATGCTAAGGTGCAAATGGCAATTGGGAATCCTTATAACAGTAACTTTTTTTTTTTTTAACTTGTATCTACAAAAATTTGTTAAAGAGTAGTATTAGAGACCAGTGAACCTCATACTGCATATTTCTCAAAAGACTTGAAAATTTGTGAATTTTTCCTGTCTCTAGTGCATGATTCAATTAAGGGGATTGAATTTCTTAGAAGATTTTCCAGCTAGAGAAGCAATAGTGCTACGTAAATGACAAAGAGTTTGTGAGACGGCAGTGCCCCGAGGGATTTTCATCCCAACAGTTAATGATATGTCCCTCATTTTTCTTTTCTGCAAAGAATAAGAACAAAACTGAAAGTGTTCCATTTCATGGGTGGTTTCAAGATACTTTGCTTTTGTTACTGCTGCTCTAGTTGGTCAATAATAGATGACTTTTCCAAGACAAAATCAAGCTAGTCTAAACCAACAATTTTTTTTCCTACCAAATCTGCAATTGTTGTGTACCTATATGACAGCTTCTGTGTGTGAAGACTGGTCATCCTTAGACAAGAGCCACTTCTTTGGAAAGATTATAGTACTGAGATGAACAGAGTCTGTATCTAGACTCTCGGGAGACTCCAATGAGACCTTGTTGAATCCTTTCAGTACTTAAAAGGGGCTTATAAGGAAGATGGAGACAAACTTTTCAGTAGGGCCTGTTGTGAGAGGACAAGGGGTAATGGTTTTAACTTAAAAGATTTAGACTAGATATTAAGAGTGGTGAGACACTGGAGTAGGTTGCCCAAAGAGGTGATAGATTCCCCATCCCTGGAAACATTCAAAGTCAGGTTGGATGGGGCTCTAGTTGAAGATGTCCCTGCTCATGGCAGCGAGGTTGGACTAGATGGCCTTTAAAGGTCACTTGCAACCCAAACCACTCTATGATTTAATGATTCTATATCTGCCCAATATTTCCACTGTCATTTTCTGTCCTCAAGAAACCAAGAATGATAAGTGCCGTACTGAAACACTGACATGTACCTGGACCAAACAGCACCCAAAATCTGTAACCAAAACTAAAAAGAAATTATTAGAGAACTGAATACAGAGAAGTCAAAACGTTCCTGAATAGCTTATGCATATGGTTGAATTCTAAGGAGTGAACTTCTAACCTCAAAACACTGCACAGGAGAAATATGAGCAATGGGAACATTAACAGTAAAATTGGAGTATGTAAAAATAAAGTAAAATGAAATGCAAAAGCAACTTCGTGGGTTTCACACTGCAACACAGGGAAGTTTGCTTTCTGCTTTGAAAGTGCATAGTAGCCCAGGCACCCTCAGTGTCACCAAAACTAAGATGCTTTCATAGGATTGCGAGTAGAAAGCAAACGCAGAATTGCCCATCCTGCAAAGATGAAAACCAATAGATTTTGTTCATACATTTCTTTATATTCTCTGTGTCTTTCCTACACAAGGTGAGACAGAGCAGATGCAAATCAGTGGCCTGTGCCAAAGTAGGAAAAGACCTGCGCAGCATTCGACAAAAAGTTACATTGTAGTTGGACAAAGAACTGTATGGTCTGTTAGTGATAAGAAACCACCCCCATGCTGTTCAGCCCTGCTGTTTTCAGACCTGGCTGCAAATTGCATCTGTGGCAGCAAACCAGTGCACTGGGAGGAAGCTCTCACCAGAAGCCTAAGGAGTAAATCACGTATCAGCAGAAACTCATATAGCAATTGCAAGCTACTATATGTACTTGGCAGATGCCCACTCCTTTAAGCACAGATACCTAATCCGAGTATCCTCTGAAGAGCTGCTCAGTTTTTCCTGATTACATGCCATGTTCATACAGCATCAATGAAAAGTAAAGTCATTTGTGTTCTCTTGGGATTCATTTCTGTATGCTGGTCCAATAGTTTGATCACTCGTTTCCTACACTGTCCTCTGACAGTCTTCAACATGAAATACCCCAAAAAAGTATCATTTAATGAAAGCTAAACTAAGGAATCATAAGTGAACTCTGCATTTCACATCTACTTGCAGGGAATTCATTTAGTGACACAGCCCTTCAGAAAAAAAAAAAAAAAGAAAAGAAAAGCTTAATTACTTTTTGTGTAATAGTGCAGATAACAGAGTCCAAATAGTCAGAAAGTTACAGGTATGTTTGTAGCCATTATTTTCCTGAAAATAGCTAGGGCACTAGCATCAAATGTGGCATTTAAAAATAATTAAATCAAATGTTTGAGCTTATTTAAGGTAATGGTGCAGCATGAATCAGACTGTAAGTATATAAGTAGGAGTGTAAAAGCCTTCTTATCTTTGGTTACCATGCCAATGACATCTAGCTATCAGGTGACGTCATTTACTTTGTTTTATAAGCAGGAATGAGTCCCTCATCTGCAATCAGTGCTGCGAGAATTCAATCAGCAGACAGCATTGTGTTTCTTAAGAAAGCACTGCTGGCTGAAGCAATGGTGCCTGTTGGTACATCCCAGCTCTCCATAAAAAGTGCTATAGAAAGCTTGCTAGCTTGGACAAGTTTCAAAAGCAGCAAGACACCTCCTGAAGATAAAGTTGCTCAGAAAAACAAGGACATTTTCAGCATTGTTGTGACTCCTGATCGCATCCCTAAATTTTTCATCCCTTCTCTGGATGTAGAACACATTTCCTTTCAACGGGAGCCAGAGGAAGAGACCTTAGAGAATTCTTCCAAGAGAGGAGCCTCTGACAAAGTTGTTGAAAAGCACAGAACGATGAGAAGCAAATCTGAATCCCACATCAGGAAAGATGCATTTTGCAAAGGAGAGAGCCTGGACAGAAGAGGAACTCTGTGTTTTACAAACCCAATGATTTTCCCTGGAGACCTGGAGAGAGCTGCACACCATTCTGACCCAGTAACTAGAGCTGCCCTCTCTCTGCCCCACCTCTCCAAAACCACCACTCCCTATGGCTTTCTCATGCTGGGTGAGAGTCCCAATACCAGGAGGAAAGAGTCTCTCTTTTTTCAGCATGACTCTGAAGAGCTTAAAGTCCTCTTGTCCCAAAGGAAGAAGACCATGTCTCTTGTAAGGAGCTCATCCAGCCCTTTCGCTGAACTTCAACAGACCTTTGAGCGCATAAAACCTTCAGCCACTCCATTTAAGACCAGACGGGCTGTTTCTTGGGATGTAGTCTGCAACAGTCAGCTTTCGATGCCACACTGCAAATCAGACTCCGAAACATACCCCATGAGATGCGAGAAGAAGAGGTTGCAGATGGCAATGAAGAGGCACCTGGCCAGCATCAAGCGGATGTGACCTGGCGGTGGGATGAACTGGTTAATGGCACGCACAGTGGTCCTAGCTCTTAAATCCCATGACAATTTTTAAAAGAGACAGTCTTCCACAGTGGTGCACGAACACGAGTGTGTAGCACACTTTCAGCGTTGTAAGATCCTGGTAAAGGCCAGACAAACAACCAAAAAGGACTTGCTTATGCTGCTCAAGTTGAATGCATGCCCTGTTGCCTAAAGTCATACTCAGCAACTTTGATTTCCTTTTAAAAAGCAAGCAAAGACAGGACTAATTGAAATAGGTCATTTTCCAAAGGGAATGGTGTCTTTTCCGGTCATGCTTGTATAATCTGTGAGAAGGAAAGAAATTACTACATCAAAAGCAAACTACAAAGACAGAAAATGCCTGCTTTTAGAGTAGCAATGTTGGTTGCAGACTGATAGCAAACTTGAAAAGAAGAAACATGCTAGCTAGTCAGGTAAAAGTTGTTTTTCTTTTTTCTAATATTATCGTGTAAGTAAAAAAAAAAAATAATTAAGAGTTAATTTGTCCCAGGCTCTTTACAGCAGGTAGTTGCAAACATCGTAACTTCTGGCAGGAACATGCTGGTGCAGAAGGGAAGCCAGGTGTCTGCCTTGCTGATGACAGTGAATAGCGAGCTGCTCTCTATTTTTAACAGATATGCTTATTTTATGTTCTCTTGTAGTTAGTCATTCAACACGGCTGTAATTAGGGGGAAACTGATGTGATTTGTTTACCTTGTTACCAGTGTCAAAGTATAACACCGTGCTATTTATTTTTCGCTGCTCCAGTTATAAATAAACCAAATAAAATCTCTTTTTCTTTAATATCTTTTCTTGTCATTGCTGTTACCTTTATTTTTTTCACAGATTTGTCCTTACCTTTAAACTAGAAAGGGAGATAAAGCAGACAACCATGAACATTGGCTGTCCACAGAACATGTGTTTCTGATCCTGTTTGTTAATCTTTTTTTTTTTTCTTTTTTTTTTAANTGCAAGGCACTGATATTCCGGTGCATTAAACACACCAGTGGAAAAGCCATCAGTGACAGCTGGAAAGGTCCAATTACATCTAAACACTGAGCTGAAAGTTTTCTTGGGTGTAATTATCAATGTTTTTAAGCTCCTATTCTCCAGCTAAGAAAAATTTACTTGCCACTGAATTTCAAAGAAAGATAACTTAAGGTACCTGTGAGAATTTTCTAGGATAAAGATCTGCCCTAAATTGTATAAGAAACAGAGTTAGCAGGAGATGAAATCTGGTAAAATCCATTAGTTTAGTTTATTGAGGTGAAGATACCTAGAATATTGATAAAAGCAGCAGTGCCTCCTTTACCTGACAGGAGAGTAAAGCATATTTTGAATTAAAAATATCTATTACATTATTTTGTATTTAATTTATTTGTCTTGCATAATCTGTAGCTGATAATTAAGACAGTATCAAGTGACCTTGGCACATGGGAAAAGAATTGTTGTCTAAAGAGATGAGATTGCCCCTGTTTTACGGACAAGGAACCAATTCTGTGCAGCTCAAGCAGCCTGTGAAAATCATGTTCCAAATAATCTGAAACGAGCTGGCTGTGCTTCCCTGGCTGTGTAGCAGCACAGAGACCGTGGTGTGTGAAATGAAATATGTATGTGAAATCCAGTAAATTTACAGATGGCTGCCTCCTGTGACCACAGCACCGGTATCGAACCCTGGGATAGCCATCCAGACTGCCTTTATAATCTCAAGTATGATTCATCTCATCTCCTACAGAAGATATCTAAAACTCGTCAGGTGTTTACACAATAGGCTTTGTCCATAAGAATCCCACTTAAACATTGCCACTTTCTTGCAGGAGGCCAGGGGCAACGTTTGTGATTGAACCCTGAGTTCTCAGCTTGGGGCTTTGTTCAAAAAAAAATCAGTCTGCTCTCAAAACAGGAACAAATAAGATTTTTTTTTGCTAAGACAATTTTTAAAATTAAGAAAAAATGTAATTTGCAGAAATATGCTGGGCTGGTGAGAAAGCAAAAAGTCTGTTGAAGATATTTTTGCCGTTTTACCTGTTCATTCAGAAGATTTATATGAAGTGTGACCACATCTGAAAGTATTGTCACTTAAATGGTTTTGGAAAAGAACTTGAATACAAACAAATCTGTACTCTGCACACCATGATACAAAATAAGTAGCCCACACAGGCCTACACAAATTCCTGCTTATAGTAGAAAATACAATGGCTACAAGTACAACATTTTCCAAAGAGGAAAATATTTACTGTAGAATGTTTGATGTTAGAAGCAATTTCTTTTTTATTTCAAGCAGCTATGCCATACTTAGCTCACCTTGGATACAACCGAAGTCTTAAGCCCCCATCCAGAGCTATGGTACATCTCTTTGTTGCACAGCTAGATGAAAACACCATGTATTTGTAATAATTGTAATGTTTGTAATATTGCTCTGTCTGGGATTCTGTCGTCTTACAACTTTGCTTTATTTCTCCTGTGTGTCCTACAGATACACAGAGCAGAATCAAGTTACAGTGCACTTCTTCATTCCCTCTGAGCCAGGGGTACAGCCCAGAAAGCCAGCCATGTCCTGGGCTGCATCAAAACCAGCATGGCCAGCAGGTCGAGGGAGGTGATTCTCCCTCTCTGCTCCACTCTCATGAGGCACCACCTGGAGTACTGTGTCCAGCTCTCAGCCCCTGACATAAGGAGGATGTTGACTTGTTGGAGCAAGTCCAGAGGAGGTCACAAAGATGGTCAGAGGGCTGGAGCACTTTCCCTAGGAGAACAGGCTGAGAGGTTATGTAGCCTGGAAAAGGGAAGGCTCCAGGGAGACCTTCGAGCAGCCTTCCAGTGTTGAAAGGGGGCTACAGGAGAGATGGGGAGGGACTCTTGATCAGGGAGGGTAGTGACAGGATGAGGGGTAACAGTTTTAAGCTGAAAGAGAGTAGATTTAGATGAGATTTTTTAGAATGCCTTTAGGAGGAAATTTTTTCCTGTGAGGGTGGTGAGGCAGTGGCCCAGGTTGCCCAGAGAAGCTGTGGATGCCCCATCCCTGTTGGCTGTTCAAGGCCATGTTGGATGAGCAACCCAGTCTAGTGGGAGGTGTCCCTGCCCATGGCAGAAAGGTTAGAACTAGATGACCTTTGAGGACCCTTCCAACCCAGACTATTCTATGATTCTATGATATCTTGTGTGAAGGAATCTGGTGTATGTTCCATTCTCTCTATGATAGCGACAACTGAACTACTGCTCCTTATCTCACTTCTTCCTCCTGCTTTCCAAGAGGTCAACAAACTTGCCACCAAACCTAGAGCTTGTCATTTGTTTCCACTCTTGTCGTTGAAACTGTTCTCTCTAAGGGAGAGGTAATAAGCAATATTTCATATTTAACTCATCCAAATTTTCAGTCATTGAAACAACAGCATCTGAGAGTTTATTCATTGCTGTTTCTCCATCATAGTAGCTTCCATCTATGAGTGACTGAAATGCTGGAGGCAAAAAACCAAAACTAATCACCCAGAAAATATGTCTATTTTAAAACCAGCCTTGGAACAAGCATACAAAAAAGGCACACAATGAGATATCATGCAGCACTAAGAAATTAGATTCAATGACCTATGGGATCCCTTTCAGTTTCAATGCTCACAATGCACTGGCAAGTTCTGTAATGCACTGAGGCAAAGCAAGGCATTCCAGGAAATCAGTGTGTATACGTCAATATATTTTCCTAATTTATTCTATATAAATATCCATTAATGCCACTAAGACTTGTTTAACTCTCAATGCCCTTCAAAATGTACTCTGTTACAGCAATGCTAGTGACCATTACCACTTCAGCAAGTGCTTCACAAGAGCATAAAAAAGCTGATTTTGACACGAGGGGAGTAGGGGAGCAAGGTCTCTGGTGTGTATGTGGGGAGGGGTTTTGATTTTATTTGCCTTTCAAGAAGAGAATTGACACAATTTTTAAAGGGGTGGGGGTGGTTGATTTTGTTGTTGTTGTTGTTTTCTAATTTCCAACTTGAATTAATTGAAAGAACTGCTTGGAAAATTGTCGTTTTGACAATTCAGTACTGTGTTGAAAATACTTCGTCTAACTTTTTTTTTGTCTGAAAGCAGGAATTCTATGAAAGTCTGAGCAAATTTTGACTTGGGTTAGTTATTTGTTCCTATGACTTGGTACATTAGCTCTCCTTACTCATTGTTTCTTTTCAAATTTAGTTTAAATTTGATCTGAATTATTAAATTTCTGACTATATTTCTTTGTGATATTACGTTATAGATCAATATGTTTTCTTAAACTGCTGCATAGGTTTGGTCTCTTCTGTTTAAACTGCAATCACATTTCATCACACAGTTTTCTGCATTTTCCTAGTGACTGTAATGGTTTCTTTATTCTGCACATAGGTTGAAAATCCATTTGTAAATTGCTTCAGGATATTTCCAGATTCTATAAATATAGGTCATAACAATTATGGTGCAATTCCTATTTTATTTTAACACTCTGTTTTTATTGGGCAACTGAGGTATAGCACAGTGATTCCTTAGAGATTGTACCGTCCAGACCTCACTTTTCCATGATGATTTTTCTCCTGCTTTCTCTCCATGTGTACTGCTACTCATACAATCTTACACAATGGGTAACATAATGACCTCTATTCATTTGTAGTAAGTTATACAGTGTTGTGAAGTCCATGAAATATTTAACACTAATAAACAGGATGATCATTACTTTAACGTATAATGAGAAAGTAAATTAAGTAACTGACATTTAAATAAAATATAAATACTTTATGCAGTTTCTATTTACCACATCATGGCAGTAATCTCTTTAAAGTCAATGAACAACATAATTGAATGGCTCATGTAACGCAAAGATCTTTCTTGAGTTTTTTTCCCCGACTATTCACATGGAAACTCCCTTGCAATTTCCTGATAGACATGAAAGTATTTCCTTGTAGACATGAAAGTATTATTATATCCCTTACACAATATTTTCATTTCACAAAATATCAGAAGCACTGAAAATTAGAACATCCTACCAAAAATTTGTACAGTTTATGGAAAATAGGAAAATGGAGCGGTGAAGCAGAGGCTGAGACTACATTTTCACTGGTGTTCTGTGGAAATTAATTCTAAACTTGTGCAGTAACTCATTTACAGCAGATGAAGAAAGGTTGAAGCAAAAAGAGCTCACCATCTTAGAGAAAGGATGCTGTTTTCTCCATGGACAACCAATGCCCACTCACTTGTGTCTATCAAGAGCAACATTGAGGAAAGATAAAGGAAAAAAAAAATTAAATGTAAGTTTTCATAGTAACAAGCCCTTCTTGTTCCGAAAAATCAAACAAAGAGAAATTTTAACTAACATGAATATTCATCACAGTCTGTGAAAAGATTTCACAAATGACTCAATGCAGCCAAAACATTTGAATTCTATGTAGGTTTGTTACTAGCTATTGATCTGAGGAAGATGTGTTGCGTTTAATTGAAAACATTCTTTTCATTCTCGTTTGAAAAAGTATTCAGAAGATGTTCAAATGTCCCATTTAGTACTTTCAAAAATATTCACTATCCAAAGTTCAGAAAAAAAGAGAGCAAATGTAAAAAAGTAGAAAATAAATGAACAATTTCAAATGGATTATTAAAGTTTATTTCAATCCATTCTCTGCATTTTCATGTCTTATACAACTGAAAATTCAAAATCAGTAATTCTTACATCATGGACTTTTTTGAGGGGGAGAACTCTGTAGTTCTGAGGATTTTATCAGAAAGGAAAATAACACCCTTTATATAACACAAATAAATATAAAATAAAAGCCTACAGTAGGACCAAGAATTTTCTGCCTTCAGACTCTGGCCAATGACTGTGTAATCTGGGAAAAAAGAGTATTGTCATTTCCCTTTGATGAACCAGAGACACAAAGGGAACTGGTTATGATCTTCTCATAGGAGATTAGTATGTGTATTAATCAATCCTGAAAGTTGTACAGGTATTAACAGAGAGAGCACTCTTATCTGCTGCTGGATGTGTATGGAACTGATTGAACAAATCTTCTCTAGTATATTAAATAATATTTGGGAATATTCACTTACATTATTAAAAAATTAAATCTTAAAGCAGTCTCTGACAGAGTTTTGGCTTACATTGGCTGGTATCAGAATTTCCTGGTATGTTTGTGACTTAAAACAGGCCAGGGAACTCAGTGGTGAAGCAAAATTTGTGTGCAGCCATCCTCTTTCTAAGGCTGAAGTGGTTTGCAAGTGTGGTTTCAGGCCAGTCCATCAGCTCTATGCTGGTAACATCTCTGGGTGGACTGAATTTACCTGCAAAGACATTGCTCTGACTCCTGATGGAGTTGTGCAAGTAGAAATCTGGTGGATGCCTATGTGTCCATCATCATTCAACTGGGACAAGAAGCATTATAAAAGGACATTTTTGAGAAATGTAAGCTACGTCCATCACTTCAGCTTTTCAGAGCAGTTTTAACGGTACTGCTTTTCCTCTTATCTCTGTATTTGAAGTTATGTCAATTAAAACATATGAACAACACATCCATGCTCTTTTTTTCTAGACATTTATTTCAAAACTGGCAGTAACCCAAGCAGGCTTGTCTAAACAGTATGGATTCATATGATGAACAACGTCATTTTAATAAAGGATAACTGACACAAGGAGATGTTGTAGAAATCAGCATATAACCGCAGAAGAGTTATCTACTTTATATGGCATCACAAAACTAAGGCTTAAATCAGGGGTAGTAGACTGATTTTGAATTTTTTTGGTTGGATGCACATATTATCTGCATCCTAGCTGTGTGTTGGGAAATACAGGCTTGCTGCCTTCCCCATTCACTACATACAAAGGAAATGAAGGCAGTACACCTAGAGTAAATGACAGTGGCTGGGAGCTTGCTCTGTGCTGCAGGCAAACATACATACAGTCTTAGGGTCATACAAGGAACCTTAAAAAGAGTTTTGCATCTTCAGCATTTAATATCAAGTGGTGAGGCCAGAAAAGGGCAATGAAAAAATCAGATGTTCCTGCCTCTGTCAAATCAAGGCAAAATGTTCATGCATGAGTCTGTGCTCCTTTGTTATTTTTAACTACCAGCAAAAGAATAAGCAATTTTGAATGCAAAGTGCTTAGCAACTATTACTAATATGCTTATACCATGCCCTTCCCTTCCCTTCCCCTCCCTTCCCTTCCCCTCCCTTCCCTAGCGGTAATTCCTTATTCCAAATAAGTTGCTGCTTCAGTGTCCTCAGACACATTGCTGCAATGCAGGTACTCATTTCAGCTATACAAGTGGCAGAACACCAAGAAAACATTTAGATATGTGGAAATCCCGTGACAACAATATTTGAGATAATGTAGTGTAAGCCACCAGCCATTTTCACTGAGAGATATTGAATAAACAGAAGCTGAAAGATCTAACCTAGAGTTCTAATAAGGAAAAACATAGGTCTCTCTGAATGGGGGAGTGCTAGTCACCACAAGTACAGCTGGAAAGGCAAGACTCAATTTATCTTACCTAAAATATTTGCAATCTAGATATGTCCACATGTGAGCCCAGTAACCTCGGATTCCCCTTATAAACAAAGGAGAGAAATGGGAACTTTCTCCACATCTCATCTGTTCTACCTTGAATGTCTTCTTTAAGATGAGATGAATAGTGTACTAGAAATATCTATATTAATAAACATCAATAAAATGGAGAATCCAGAGGAACATCTCAATTTTAGCAGTAGAAGTCTACAGTACAGACAGGTGTCACTTGCATGTCAAGGTTTGTGTTAATATAAAGGTACCGAAGAAAGCTATAATACATCCACACAATGAAGAACTTGATCATGAAAACTACATTTTCTAGTCTTGAATTTCAGATGTTCGCCAATGTGAAATGGCATGAGAGATCAATTAGGACAGCAATGGTGGCAACAACAGGGAACTTGCATGAATGAAATGAAGTTGTGTGATGGTCACCTGAATTACTCTAATTTATATGTGTGAGGCAGAAACCAAAAGCTGAAAATGAGAAAGCTCTTTTCTTCACCAGACATCCAAATAGATACTAATGTAGAAATAATTGCTTGGAATATAGGCTCTTATAGTAACACAAGAACAAGTTAAAGTTGCTTATTGCAACATCTAATTAAGAAAAACAATCCAAATCCACACATGGGTCCCTGAACCAACAATTAAAAAAAAACTTATTTTAGCATTACAGACTAATTTTAGACTAAAAAATAAACCTTTCTTTCAGGAGGGATATGTTATGCAAGATACCCTTTTGGCTTCCTATCTTAGAGGAACTGCAGGCAGAGTGTATAGGTCCCTCTCATGATACCTACCATGAAATTGCCAGGAAGCATGGAGTATAAGACCTGAGAAAACAGCCGGGACTAGACAGTTTGGTTGAAGTTACCCAACTAGCCTTTGCTACTGACCAGAGTAATGACAGGACTGAAGTGACTCATTCATTGCCAGAGTAACCTTTACCTGATACAAAACAGGAGAAGTTGGATTGACATCAGAAGGGCTGTTTGCTTATGCATCACTTGCCTGTCATTATGCTCTCCCTCTGATGGTTTATTCCATTAAGTGGGACAGAAATAACACTGACGTCACAAGTCACATCTGCTACTGTAATAATTTGCCTATCTACTATTTTCAGCTGAGAAACCCAAAAAAGTGTTCATATTACACAAAGCATCAGAGGTTATTTCCTTCAAGTTCTTCAAAAAGACAGAAATCATCAATAGCTTCTATCAGCTCAATGGGGAAATAAAATTCTTCAGTTGAGCTGTAGGAGGAAGTTCGCAGACTGCTAACCTGAAAGGAAAACCTTGAAAAGCTTTTAGAATAGACCTCCTACGAACTCAGAGCTCCCACCACAGCATTGTCACCACCCGCTCTAGCGTAGAACAGGAGAGAAAACGAACACAAGCTAAATGTAGATGGATGACAAGGGCTAAAATTTGGAATGGAACAATTGTCCACATGGTAACCAAACAACAGAAGCAACAGAACGGATTAGTTCTGTCTCAAAAGCCACTATTTTCAGAGGTATTCACTTGAAAGAGTATGAAAACCTGTAATTCAATGAAAAGAGAAAATGTTCGCTGGTTTTTGAGTCTTTTGAAGGGGAAGAAATTCTTACATGTGCAAGGTATATGAGCACTATAGCACTGTCAGGTTGAAAAGTTTCTTTCCCAGGTTTACCTAGGCAACTCAGAAATCTTCAGGTCCAAGATGGTTTGTACAAATCTAAATCTAATCAATGATCAGATGGGATATACTGGGATCACCTACATGAACTGTGTTCTGTCCACAGATGTCTTCAGTTGCAGCTATTCTCCTTTTTGTTACTTGTTACCTGCTCAGGAGTAAATCAATCAAAATAATGAAGTTGCTGTCACACTCATGCTTTTACATCAGAGAAGGGACTATATTTCCCTCCATGTGTTGCAGAACTGGAGTTTGGCAATGGAGGGCACAGCTCAAGCATGCTGTGACAGAGGAAGGCAGAAGTTCTCCTACATGACCCATCTTCACTTATTTATTTCCCTACTGTTCTCTTCAGTTCTCTTCTCTTTAACATACTGCATCCACTCTCATTCTTCTTCTTTATAAATAAACTTCATAAAACTGCATTCAGTATTCCTGCCTGCAGCTAGGTAGTGCTGGAAATACTATTCACAGCTTCCTCCACCCTGTACTACCTCTGGTATACCCTACTTAATACTCTATCTATAGGTCTACATTATATCTAAGGAATGGGAATATCTGATTTCTGTAAAATCTGACCGTTTTGACACCAGATTTATTCACTACACTTTGTGCAATTTTTTTTTTGTACCTGCAAAGAGACAGAAAGAAGAAGAGGACTTGGAAAGTCAGTGATGTGGGCTTGAAATTGTTAGAAGTTTGCAAAGCATACAGGAAAGCATGCCCTACTTTTATTTCATAAAAAATCTGAAGATCTTCTTTGTATGCTATTGGTTTTCACTCTCTGCAATCACATCCACTCTGGCAACATCCCTAGGCAATATTTGCTTCACAAGAGACGGGCATTTCAGTGCTCTTTATCCTGACCTCACTGCAGCCTTATGCATAGCAATTAGGCCATGATTGCAATTTTCAGTTTTTGTATATAAAACCATCTCTTTTCTGTCCTTTTGTGTAGGATGATACCTAGAATTAGTTCGGTTCTTTTTTTCCTTTTTGTAAGAAATACAATAACTTCAAGTCAGTTAATATTTCCTTATTATGTGAGAATTTCTATGGTCTTTGTCTTATTGACACATCGCAGGAAATTGTTCATCACAGTTGTACCTTGCTATATTGAGTCAAGTAAGTGTCCTGAGTTCTGAAAATAAAGGTTATTAGAACACTGATGAAAACTAATGTTTTAATTTCTCTCCAAAGTCACAATCATCCAAAGCTTGCAGGAGCACACAGGAGGTTTGAGTAGTTACACAAACATCTGCAATGAACATTCTGGATCTTGGGAGTGGAGCACTTGGAACCAACACCCAAAGATCATTTCCAAGCCTGGTAATTTATGGTCTAATTCTATAAAAGTTAATCAATTAGTGATTAAAAAATAATTGTCATCACCATCTTTAATATTCTTGGTAGATGCTCAGCCAAAAGAAGCAGCCCTTCTTTAAGTTCTGATTTTATGTTTGGTGTTGCTACAAATTATTTGTTTTCTTGCTTGAATGCCACTGCCCACTAAATGTTTAACTCAATTACCCCTGTATAGAGTCCTAGCTTATGTTTAATTAGGTTCCTCATATGCAGAAATGGCTTAGAAAGACAGATGGTCTAAAAATAATAACCACCTGCATGGAGAAATTACAACCATATTGTCTATTACTCACATATCAGGCCATCTATAAATTTCAACATAAACCAAAGCTCTTTGCTTATTGTCTGTTCTTGACCTACTTTCCTGACTATTCCTGTTTCCAGCAAATATTTGGTCTTTCCTATGATTACATGATGAACACGAAGATGATAAAATGTTTATCTGGAGCAAATGAACGGAAGAGCAGGCACTATATTCTTGTTTGTATTTGATATATCATGCAAGATGAAATATAAAAATAAATACTAAGAATGCATAGTTGGTGATGTTTTGATACAGAGGACTCCATTAGTGAGCTATCTCTAAGCATATTAAATTTTCCAGTGCCAAATAAATCAGAGCATTGTAGTTTTAAGAGTCTTGTTTTGTTAATTGAAGAAAGATTCATTATGCAATTTTACTCACAAGAGTACTATAAAGTTGCAGTCCACCTAGGGTGTTTCTGAATAAGTTCCTACCTCCACTTGAAGCATTGTTATGGCTGTCAGGACACAGAGCATTCCATCTTCAAAAGTAGTTCTTAATTTATTAATTGGTTTTATTTTATGTATTCTAAAATTTTTCTGAAATACACTAGACTAATGTTCTATCCATCTGGAACAGAACACCTTACAGGGGATGCCTCTGCAGAAAAGCTCTTTTAAATTGCTTAAGTTATGGAGCGATTTCTTAATATAGAATATCTCATGTTGGAAGGGACCCATAAAGATCATAGATTTCAACTCACTGCTTCTTGCAGGACTACATGAAACTAAACAATAGGACTAAGAGCATTGTCCAGAAATTCTTTGACTAGCTTGGTGCTGTGACCATTTCCCTGGGGAACCTGTTCCAGTGGCTGACCACCCTCTCAGTGAAGAACGTTTTTCTAATATCTAATGCATCTTTGTTCCATTTCCTTGTGCCCTGTCGCTGGTGATCAGAGAGACGAGACCAGTACCTTCCCCTCCTCTGTGCCCCTTGAGGAAGTTGTAGACTGCCATGAGATCACCTCTCAGCCTTCTCTTCTTCAAGCTGAACAAGCCAAGTGACCTCAGCTGCCCCTCATAAGTCTTGCCCTCAAGACCTTTCACCATCTCTAGCTCTTCTAGACACACTCCAATTGTGTCCGATATGTTGAGATGCCCCAAACTGCACACAGGACTCGAGGTAGGGCAACACCAGTGCAGCATAGAGTGGGTCAGTCACCTCCCTCAACTGGCTAGCTGTGCTGTGCTCAGTGCACCCCAGGACACGCTTGGCCCTTTTGGCTTCCAGGGCAGAGTGTTGACTCATGTTCAACTTGCCATCAACCCAAAACTTTGGATCTCTTTCCATGGAGCTGCTCTCATTTTACCCACAATCCTATCTGTATGCCTTGGCCACAAGAAAATTCTTCATGAGAATATATGGAATTCTTGTGTTTCTCATTTTCCACTAGTAACGGTAGAACTAGCAAAACTGAAAATAAGCTTTTCAGATAGAAGAAAGAAAAAAATGCTTTTCCTTTTTAAAATGGTATTCTATGTCTCAAAAGTCAAATAGTTGAATAGAAACAAGAACAGCTATGTAAAAATGAAAGAAAAGCTTGGAAAACTGTTATTTTGAGAATTTCAGCCTGAAGATTTATGGATTTACATTTACATTAATTTTGGATTTGATTTTCTCTCTGCAGTTTTTTTAAGATTCACCTGGACATTATTTGAGAATTTTGTTGATGTGCTGGTGATCTATTGTACAATTATGGTAATGGCAGTCTCTTAACTGAGTTTCTAAACAGAACCCTTAACTAGAATCAACTTATGTATCCAAGTCCTAAATCAAGACTCAGCATTTGTGAAACCATTTCTCAATTACAGACTGTTAAATTTAATGTGTTAACCATGTAATTGTCTATTAATTAAATATATTATGAGAAAACAACAGCACCTCTTGAGCTCATGCTGAACACTGAATCTTGTAGTTTCCAGAGTCACATTTATTTCTTTCAGGGGTACCCTAAGTGATGATAACAACACAATTTCCTAGTTCTTAATTTTTGTTTAACTAAATGCTGTACTTATATCTTATTTCACTCCCTGAAACACATCACATGAACCTAAAAGAGCAATTAATGTTTTTCATATTGGCAACTTCAGGCATATAATGATAATGTTCTTCTAGCAACGTAAAGATGGGGTCTATAAAAAAAAGCATATATTTAATAGTGACAAAGTAGGTAGAGATACAGCAGCTCTCTTGCTTTCTAACATTAAAAGAGTATTCAGCATTTTAGCAATAAAATAAAGTTAGGCTGAGAAATAACAGAAATGCCCAAAAACCTGACCTTTCTCCTTTATATAGGAAATTCTGTTCATGGGGGGGTTTTGTGCCACTGAAAACAGGGAATGCTGAAGCAATTGGCACATTAAAATGCCTGCCTTGTGAAGAAGAAAACTTATGCAACATATAAAGATTCTTTGTTTAAAATATTTTTTCCCCACTCTGCTTGTTACCTTTTTTGGGGTTTGGTAGAAATAAGGGTTCCAAGTTTCTATAAACAGATATTTCAAATGAAAATAATCTACAGTCTTTAAAAAAGGTTTCAAAATATCAAGCTATGTCAATAATTTAGAAATGCTATATTTAACAAGAAAACTTTTTTTTTTTTTTTTTGGCTCCATGTAGAAAATCTGAAAACTTGACATTTCTCCACAGGTTCTTCCATGTTGGGAAACTCATGGGAAAACAAACATAAAATTCTCATTTTCAGTAATTAAAAAGGTCCCAAAACATATGAGATATCCTCAGTCTGTTCCCATTCAATGGCGTTATTGGCCATTGAAAATTTACTTTTCACTTGCTTATAGTTCTACCTAACATCATACTCTAATCACCTTCGCATTCTATTTGTTTTTCATTATAAACCACATCTTTATTGATGTTAACCAATATTTTGTTAGGAAATGAATTTAAATAACAACAAGTAAACTTTATTTGTTTATGATCTCATGAAATACGGAAGTTACGACTATTCTGAGGTTACTAATTAAGTCCAAAACTGAGATGTGTACTAATTAACTTGCTAAATATACTGAGCCACATTAATTTCTCAGGCAACTCTACTGATTAGAATATCCAATGGAGATGAATTTTCCTTATTGATCCAGCTTCAGAACTGGAGCAAAGAGTACTACAGGCATGGATGATTCACTTGATTTCATTGTAAACCTCTAAGTAATATCTAGTATGTATCTGTTCGGGAATTTGTTTGCAACTGGTCCTGCTGAAGTCAGGGAAAAGACATTTATATGCTTATATACCAGAAGTCTTAAAAACAAGATGTCTTAGGGTGCGTGATTTTTTTATCAATTGACCAAGCAATGAAATGCAGAGATAACATAGATGTAACCTTCAAATTTATTATCCCCCTAACAAGAGGTAAATCCTGTGGCAGAACATGAGTCTTGGGTATGACTCAAAGGACACTAATGGGGCATATTCATGTTCAGAGGACAGGGAAGATACTTCAGGGAGAGTTCTTTTACCCTTCAGTATTCACCAACATGCCAACATGGAGGCCTTAAAGTTAAAAAAAGTATCAGCATATCACAAGGTATCTAAAGAAAAAGAAAGAAAAGCTTCGATCACAATTAAAAAAAAATTTCCAAATTAAAATGAGCACTTATTTTCCTAATTAGCGACAGAAGGAATTTAGGTATGGATTTTCATGTGGTTGTATATATGTTTTAAACAATTGCTTTCACTGATGAGCTCATTTTCATTATTTTTCCTGAGAAGGTTAAGGGGGACATGGAAGGAAATGCATGAATTTAATATCTTACATCTTTTTTTCACCCATATTTTCTGGAGAAAATGACACAAGCCATCCAGATGAAATTTAAATGTTTTTTTTTCATCCACAAGGGTTTCTTGTCCATTAACTGCAGTGGTGTGTGAGGGTAGGTATAAGAGAGAGAGGGAGAGAGAAGAGCAAAAGGTTTGTTATCATGCACTCTCTAGATCCCTTTTGCACTACATTGATTATTAAAACAGGTCAAAGAATGTGTTATTTATTCATCTCACACTTTTCCAATACTACTTTTATTTTACTCATTTTACTCCAGTTCTCCTTTATTTTTTAAACAAAGAGCATCACATTAATGAATTAATCATCAGTTCAGGCTAAGTTCTGCTGTAATCTTTTTTCCTTTCTGTTCCCATTTCCACTCTTCTATAATGTAAGACATAGAGGAGAATGCCACATAATTTTAATTTCATTACCCTCTAAGATCTGTGTGGGTGGAACTCTGTGAGCTGGCAAGGGAAAAAGAAAATCACAGTTGTTCACAGCAAGAGAATAGTTATATTAAAATATTTAGGGGGAAAGAAAAAGGAAATTTCCTTTTCTTTTTGAGAATATTTTAGAAGTTATAGACAATAAAGGAAAATAAGACAGAAGAAAGACACATCAAAGCCACATAAATAACTAAATAATGAAATAATTTTTTCTTCCCCAGGGCATGATATTTCTGTCCATATGATCCTCCAACATTGCTGGTTAGTTATGTTTTGTTTTCTGCAGACATATATTCTTGCAGATTAACAGGGAGTTCACAAGTACAGCATTACTTGTCACAGAGCAGTGCCATTAGGAATTCTTTGCTCACCAATATTCTTCCTTAGTGAGCAAATTTTGGCACCATGAATGTAATAGATACCTCAGAATCCTCTGCTGATATCTCAGACAAAGACGAGCAAGTAGTGTTTTATAGATTTCTGCTGAACAATAGGCTTCACCTTCAGTGGAGACAGAAAGAAAAAGCACTATAGCTGTCAATTGCACAACTACTTTTATTCACTGTCTCTTTACATTTCAGAGAGTTTTGTAATAAGGTATCCCAGAATGCATGGAATAATTTGTTTTGTCAGAATTCACAAAAGCAGCTATAGATATTCCATATCCTGACTAGTCAGAATGATTTTGATATAATTTCAGTGAGAACCCATACCGTGCGGAGAAATATGGGAAAAATCCTGTAGCTTCTGGGAACCTTCTGAGACTAATGTGAGTGAATCCATAGTCGCAGAAGCAATTTATGTGGCCAGCTGTGAATGTTTGCTTGCATTTCTCTGAGGTTTCCAGCGTACCTTTGCGTGCTCATTTAGATTAAATCTGTCCTACCTTCACATACCTTTTTTTTTAATGAATTGTGAAGTGACAGACTCAAGTTTCAGTTGGCTGCTTTCATAGGTTCCCTGTGTCTCTTTAGAGAAGCTTCATTTCTCTACTTGTAAAATAGGGACATTATTTGTTGCTCCCCTTCTTTACCTTGTCTGGATGTGTTGGAACAGAAGGTTGACATAGGGCATTGAAAACACTTCGTACATTAGGGGCCCTCTGTCAGTCTACTGCTATAATAGAAATAACATGTTGCCTTTCTTGATCCTTATGTTTGACTTGATTTTGGGTGTGTGTGCTATATTTCTGTTTGATGAGTGAATTGTTTTATAAAAATCTCCCTTACATTCGCCCATAATTTTCTATTTCATCCAGTTGGATAGATTCTGGACTGTTCCAAGGGCAATAAACGTAATAAAACACAACACCCTGGAGAACCCTTTGTGTGTATTTTTAATGTTTTAGTCTCTATGGATATAAACCAACTTGCTGGTGTTATCATACTGTCTTTTGAATGATGCAGAGACTAATTAAGTTAGTTGTATAATTATTATTCTAAAGACTCTCTCTGTATGCCTCATCTGTCTTTATGTTGCTGAAAAAGACATTTTCTTGTCTACAGTTTTGCTGCCTGAGCAAATATAAATGTGCTCCTTAGGTCAGCTAACACTGAATACAATTTTTCTAAGTTAATGG
>VZTO01017592.1:3607-21114 GCA_013400615.1 Syrrhaptes paradoxus
AAAGGAACTGACACGACCAAGTTTAGCATCAACTGATAATTTTGTTTCCTGTTGACAATACAATATAATGCATGGAAAAACAAAACGCTACACAATTCACAGGTAATCTTGTGTACACTATAAAAACCTGGTTTGGCAATTTGTTATGCAGTCCTCAGCTGAATCCCTGGATATGAATTCTGTTCTCATTGTCAGAGTGTTATAGTAGTATTATATAGAACTTCAATGTCTTTGTGGACATTGTTGTGAAATTGGTGACTTAATGTCTAGCTATCATATGTCTTTTTGCAAGACAGTTAGGAACAGTATGTACAGTATATAATTGCTAAATGATTTAAGTATGACACTTGCATTTGCTGATGCTTAATGAGACCCTATTATCTGCTCTTTGCTCCTCTTACTTTATAGCCTTTTTAATCTCTCAAGTATTACAGCAGTACAGTGTTCTATTTTTACATCAAAACACATTGGATTGATTTTAGGGCATAAAAGATATGCATTGCAATGCATTTTGGAATTTGTACAGTCACGGAAAGAAAAACTTTAAAATGAGAGAAATATTCCGGAAAACACAGGGCAAAATACATTCAGTGCCTTTCTACAATATGCATTCCATAACATGCTGTGCTACTAAATCAGTTGGTGCAGTAAACTGTGATTAGTGGACTACTGTCATTGCCAAATAAAGTAAAAATGTGAAGAAAAAAGAAAAAGCGTTATGAAACTGTTGTGCTAAAAATGGAAGGTTTTAAATATTTTAAGTTGCACAAAGAAGAGTATGATTTTTTTTTTTCCTTTTAAGAATAAAGAGACGCTTTCCAGACGGTTACAGCACAACATGTTTTCATGGCCTTAGAAAAACCAAAACACAAACAGAATTAAATTATTTACTAACACAGCAAGGTATAAGCTCTTGTAAAAGAAATTGTTAAAAAACCAAGCCAATCGACTACACCAGCAAGAGTGCATTTCCCTTTGCGTCCCGGCCTGATCAGTGTGGCAGCTTTGTAATTATCTACACCCTGAAGCAGTGTGGGGGTTACCGCTTGGAACCACAGAATTCAATCTGACAAGTGCTAACATGGTTTAGTGGTAAAGGATTACCATTATCGGTGGCAAAATTATTTTCTCGCATCCTATGTCAATCAAATGTTTACCTCCAAATATAAATTTTTATAACAACCTATGGTTGAAGGAATGCTCAGTTTCATTTGCCAATAAATTGGTTTTTCATAACTTGCATCAAGTTTAATTTTAAGTAAGCTTTTTATATGTAGATATTTTGTTGAATTTGTAAATACACTTAAAGTGTAGATGCTATATGCTTCTAGGTGTTACAGACAAATAAAACGAGAAAGCTTATGTTGTACTGTGTGAGAAGTACTATAGCCAACGGTGTGCATGGTATTTTAAAGCATCTACTTAATTTTTTTTTTTTTTTTTGCTGTGGAAACAAAATAGTGAACTGTTCTGCTTATTTACTGCAGATCCCTCATTGACACATTCAGAACTTTAGACCATAGTCCACCTTGCAGCTTTCATGTATATATTGTAGGTGAAGCACAACTGAAGTAATCGCAAATGTAAGCTAGCTGTAATAAGCTTCTTTCGCACCTTTGATCATTTTTCTTAATGGGAACAGAAATAAGAAATTAATTCTACAAACATTGATTACAAAGCACAAAGAGAACATTTCTTAATAAGATTTGCCAGTGGTTTCGGTAAAAGAGAAATATAATTTCACTCTTATTTAATTGTAGATGCTGAATTATCTGTGCATGTGGGGGTAAACACACAGGCTCACTTCTGTAATAGTGCAACAGATTTTGTATTAAAAATAAATGTGGTTTTAAAATTTCACTGTTTGTTCTGTTTAACAGTAAAGATCACGTCTGACTCACTGTGTAATAAAGAATTCGAAGTGGGAAGAATGATGGAACAACTCCGGCAGAAGTTGTTCCCATGATGTTACAGGACTTTCTGTACTACAACCAAATTATTATGGAAATTTGCATATCTTTACATGCTACCATTTGAAAAAAAATTGAATTTGTCTGACCATTTCCTGTTGGAATTTCCTGCTATTTACATTTTACTTCCATGGATGCTTCATTTAGTCATATTTCTGCAAAGAAAAAAACTAAACAGTCATGTTCCATACCTGGAAGAGTGAATAAGAGAAAATAAGAATGTTCATTCAAAATGAAGAGCCCTAAGATAGGATCCCAAATCAGGATTTTGTGTCCTAAAGGAATTGCCTGACATACAAAATTCTGGACAAAATTCTCGTACAAAGTTATGCTTTTAAACAGTGCATGAAGCGAGAAAATTTCCAAATAACATATTTCACAGTATGCAAAATCCGTTGCAATGCTCTTTTCCTATCTTGTCTATTCTGTGTATGGATGGAAACAGAGTGGGCAGGAGGGCAGCTGCTCTGCAGAGAAGACGGCAGGAGAGCCATGGGTTCCAAGAGATACAGACGCTTCAGGAGATAGTTCAGAAAGCTGATGTTTGGCCTTGATGCTCAAAAGAGGGGTTTTATCACAGATCGAGAAGCCATTCTGTCATCCTTCTGAGCTGGAAACCCCTGGCTATTCCAGCTTCTGTCATCTGAATGGGCTCAGTTCTGGCACCTGCAGATACCGGGCTGCCTATTTTTCTGTACAGAAATCTGTTGTTTTTTCCAGCAATATGCATTGACTGGGAGATACGAAATACAGCTGTTTCTGTTTTCATGAAAGAATAATTCCTGAAAAGGGATCTGAGTTCCCCAGGCTTTCATGGGACAAAAGATTTCCTAAGATAACCATATTTGGAGAAACACGTACGTTCTTTGTGCGAATACATACAGTTGCTACATTTTCCTTTTAGTGCTACACCTTTGCTTTTGGTTTTATTCTAACTGAAGTGACTGTATAAATCCGGATGGAATTAAAGAGGATACCCCAACGGGAATTTTTCTTGTAATCTCCTATTCTCACATTGTTCCTAGGAAAATAGTGTCCTTGTGGCTCCACATAGTGGAAGCAAAGTACCGAAAGATCTGGGAACCGAGTTCTCATATGCTGTCTGGGGCCGTTTTAAGACAGAACCTATAGAAATAATATACAATGAGATATTTTCCACTGTGTGGAAGGGTTTTCTTCTCTGAAAGAAGAATTAGAGAGAAATGCAAGAAGAGGATGAGATTGCTATAATTTCTGGAAATTAATTGTCTTTTGTTGTGTTTCTGCTCCCCTCCCTCTCAGTCTTTCCCCTCCTTCTACCCTAGAAAAGAGCATTTCAGAGACCTTGCAGAAGCAGCACCTGGTATATGATGGGAAGATGAAAATAACTGAATGTGCTACTTGAAGGACTCTACCCCCAAACGATGCCCCCTGGGGTGCAAATAAATCCAACGGACCATCTTTTTTTGATCTTTTTTTGCAGGATAAAATTGAAACCGTCCTACAAGTAAGGGCTTTGCATATGTTGCAGTTTGGAAGTGAGGCAGGGCAGGAGGTGACTTGTGTCACCAGGAGCCACCCAGGCTTTCATCCTGTTCTCTCCTGCCTTGAGGTATGGAGTTTAGAAGATAGTGCCGTTTCCCTGTTAGCTGTAAAAAAACATGACATCATGTCAAAATCTGAGCCGCTACTGAAAATTGGATTTAATTCTGCCTGGCTTTCTATTACATTTGGGATATAAGTGAAGAGGAGGAAAAATGCCTGGTCCCCAGCCTGCCACGTTGTACGAGTGTCCGTGCCTAGGGCTTCAGACCGGAGCCTTCCGACAGCCTGATTCTGGTGCCTGACTTGCTAGGTCTCAATGCTAAGGAATATTAAGGAATTTACTAAGTTTACCTCTAATAATAAACTGTGCTTGACATGTGTCTTCCAGAGGGTGCTGCCCTATTGCCCATTCCCAAGGCCTTCAAAGAGGGATGCTTTGATCATGAAACCCATCGTCTTACTCTGTACTGTGCTCAGCCTTGTGTTTGTGAAGATCTACAGGACTTCGAGTAGGACCGAGGAGACCAATTAAGTTTTCTAGATGGCAATATTCAGAATATATTCCAAGTAGATGATCTGCAATATATGTGCTGTAGTGAGGGGAAGCCCTATGGGCATGCCAGCATGAAGAGTTAGCCTGTCCAACGTAGTAAGAAGAGGAAGCAAAAATGTAATGGTTGGGACAGGAAAAAATGAAAGAACAAAGGTGTAATATTTGAGGTTTCTTTTAAAGATTTGAGAAACAGCCAGTCAGATAGCTGGCCTGAAGGGGGAAAGAAGTGGCCAAAGGCTACTTCAGCCCCATGGAAGGGGCCTCAGGAGCCCTTGCTAGTGCAGAGCAGCACAACCCACCGCGTGCAGAGCGGACGATCTCTGGTTGACAGATGGCATGTGACAGATTAATAGCAGCTCACTCTCCCTGGGAGTTGTATGGTTTGGGTTTTTTCTATTTATCCAGCTACTGTTTCAAGAGATTTATGAGGACTTACTGATTTTTTTGGAGACTTACGTTAAATTTAATTTAAAATTGCCAGTAAGTTTGCAAGCTTGGGGTGAGGGAAGTACTCAGGCAGACATATGAACAAACACTGCAATTGCTTTAATTTCCTTACTTTTTGAAGCAAGCTAAAACTGTCTCCTGGGAGGTAACTGCTTTCTGCAGGTACAGGGAAAGCTCGACTGAAGACACCCTTTTTCCTTTGCTTCAGAGTTTGACAAGTGTTGTTCATTTTCCAGGCTGTCAAGACAAGGAAGATATGAGGGAACCATACAAACTGTTTGGTAAATCAAAGAATCTACATGACAAAGATTCCAAACCTGGAATTCCCAAATCACTGCTTTCGAAGAGCTGCTTCAGAAAATAAACTGAGGCAGAGAAGGGAGGGGAGGGAGGACAGGCAGATAATTGAAACAGTTTCTGGCCAAGTCAGAGGACAGATGAAAGGCAAAAAGGTGACATGGACGGGAATAGTTTGATTTCCAGAAAGGAGAAGAAAAATGTCCTTTGCTAGGCTGTTTTATGGTCTCTAGACATAAATACCACAGGAGGAAGCCCTAGAAAACTGGTTACAAGTGAATACTGTAGCTTTAATTTTGTAGGGGTCCACAAGCCCCAGTTTTTAGATGTAATTATATAACTTGAACAATTAGTGAGCCGGTTAGCCAGCAAGAACTTTTATTTAGCTGAGATTCTTTTTTTCTTCCTGGCTTTTTCCCAGCTGATGCTTGGTTACATATTTTGGCTTTAATAAGAAACCAGCCTCTGCTGTTCTATTAAAATCATGCATTGACCATAAACTTTATCAGAAGGGAAGCTCGTATGTATTTTTCTGAAACAAACTAATTTGTTTTTTCAATGTCAGAGGCAGCCCAATCTTTAATCATTAGCAGTTAAAAATAACAGCTGACCACCAGGGGGAAGTGACAGTTGTTCGTTAGCAGAACCTTGGGGAAAACTGCTGCACAAAGCGATGCATCGGAGTTCACATCCCATGTGAATGCAGAGAGATATATGTATTTAATATTAACTTTAATATATACCTTATGTATTAGAGTATATATTAAATACTGGAAAACAAGACACAAGTTCATAATGATTTTCTTGTTTTGCAAAAAGCAATAGTGCTATTTGTGGAAGCAATAATATTAACAACCTTATTCTAATTCACCCGTTTGTTACCATGATCATAAATTACAGGGACATTTTGGGTAGAATAGCTGTTTGAAAATAAATTTGTAAGAACTGTGGGACAGGGATGCTTGGTCTGGAATTCAGCACCCCAGAGGTGCACAGAAATAGCAGCTTTTTGAGGGAGAATCAGAAACCAGGCAAAAGCCTCGGTAGTTTGTCCGTTCCCAGATCAGTGTTTGTAGGTACCTGTATCTGGCAGCTATTAAAAAAAAAAAAAAAAAAAAGTGTTGATTTGGTTCGTTTGCAACCAAGTAGCTCAGCTTTTGCAATTCACGTGAAGACTCAGAATAGGTTCAGCAAAGGACAGTGCGGTGCCCACAGCTGAACCTGCAAAGCTGGAGGGGACGGTTCCTGGGTGGTTCATGTCGCCGAAGTACCACACTCGATCTGGTTTTGAATTTGTCAGGATTGCCCTTAATCTCGGTGTCAAAGGAGAAAGGCTTAAGATCTTGACGCACGGAGATGGGAATAGCCGTCACGCAGCAGATTGCGCTCAGGCAGGGCGGGTGTCACAGCAGCAGGAGCTGCTCCGTGCTGTCCCTGCTCTGGTGCTCCTTCAGTCCCTCCTTTTGAAGCGTGTCTGGGAAGGTTGCTGCTTTTTGTCAGGACAGGCAACACATGGTGCCTTTGCAGTAGGACGCCACTAGAAGCCCCGTCGGTCTGAAATGAGATGAAGAAACACTGAATTGATTCACGGTGTCAGACAGCATCGTCTTCAGAGGGACTCTGCCTGCAGGGGACACGGCAGCACGTCAGGGCCCATTCAAGCGAGGAGGACAGAAGCTGTGCCCTTGGGGATGGGCGTCACGGGGCGGCCAGGGCTGGAAGGGGAAGGCATTTGCAGGGTGCGCACAGATTTGTAGCAGGAGACTTGTTGCACGGATCGAGGCAGTAGAATAAAACAAGAAAACCTAAGGTGTTGAGAAGTTTTCAGAACACTACTTCGAGCTCTAAATCAAACGATAGAAAAATCATCAGGTATCAGCATCATACAAGATACAATATGTTTGAGGTTAGAGATGGGAACGCAGCCACATCTGAGACAATCTGACAAATAATTGTTTCTTTTTGCTGGTGGTGAGAAGTAGAACCCAGCATCGATGTTTCGGACGGAGCTGCCCAAGCCATTGGAGCTGTGTTCATTTACGCCAGCTGACACTTCTGCTGGTGGCATTTTAGGCAGGTCTTTGGGCAGGGGTTTGCATAATGAATATTTCTTCAGTGAATAACTGTCTAATGGAGTGTCAGGGTTTCTCCACTAATGACAGCAGCCTCCAGCGGGGACATCAC
This sequence comes from Syrrhaptes paradoxus, assembly GCA_013400615.1. Lineage (NCBI taxonomy): Eukaryota > Metazoa > Chordata > Aves > Pterocliformes > Pteroclidae > Syrrhaptes > Syrrhaptes paradoxus. The sequence goes on from VZTO01017592.1 coordinate 10,583, forward strand.
AGCCGCAGCCAGTTTATGTGCTGGAGGCAGCCACAAGGCAGAACCGCAATCTTTCGTTACTAAATAATGTGTTTCAGACTGCAACTGAAAACAATTCCCCTACAAACATTGAAAAAGCAAAACGTTTTAATTATGAAGCTAATTTTGGTGAGATTTTTGCTCATGAGTGGTTCACTGAAGATCTGTAATAATAAAAATAATGTGAAAGGACCATTGCAGAGGCATAGTCCATGTTTTTAAGAGGCTCATTCTCAAAGTGTACATTTTAATTCTACACACAAAAGCTGGGGGAGAATCATTCTTTATTGTAGATAAAATTTTCTATTCTTATTGGCTGGAATTTGATGTTCCATGAAAAGGATGACAAAAGAAACAAGATTAATTTGCCTGTCACTCTTCTCAAGCTTGTCTGCAGGTTTGGTTCTCGTTTTGGTTGCCTGTCAGGCATTCATATTTTTTTAATACATCTAGTAGGATAGGTTTCAAGAGTGATTTACATCCATTCATCACTGGCTGATGAGGTTTTCCGTAAGATGTTCAGAGAAAAATTGCTGTACACGATAAGGCTATGTCTGTCGAAAATCAGCTATGACAATCGATGCAGCCTAGTCCTGCATTTAGCAGCATTCTTTCACTGTAACTTAGATTTAAAATTCAAATAAGCTTTCCATGTGAGACTTGAATTAATATAAAAATACACAAGTTTTGAACCTGAAAAGTTCAGCTGCTTCGGTTGATGAAATCAAAGCTAATGTGTGAAACATACGGATCGTTCGAGTTCAAGAGAAAAGACAGTAAATTCTGAAAGGTTGGTTTCTATTGGAGATAATGTAAAGTGAGACCTATAGGAGAAGAAATTACAGCCTTGCTAAGAATTTTGTCATTAATTTGTGTCTCAGCCTCACGTTGTGTTACATTTCCTCCTCCCGGTGCGTAGCCTTGAGGAGCCCCCGCTCCAAGGCTGCCAGCGCTGCCGGGCTCTCTGCTGCTGAATCCCACCACCTCTCCAAAGAGGAGGGGAGGTCACTAAGGGAAGGTTAATGCTCAAAGCACACCCACTCTTCCACCCCTTCAAAGTGCCGGGTGAACCTCTCACACCCTAACCGGGTGCCCACTGGAAACCTGGTTCCTGCAAGAAGGGTGGCTGCGGCCACTTGGTTTAACTTTGTCTTAGAAAATATTTCATTACACATCTCTGCCCTGCGTTGGGAAAGGGGATGATGATCCTGCTGATTCAGGTGGGTGTCTTCATGTGTCTTTGACCCGCTATCAAGTAACATGCTCCTCTGTTTGTATTTGCTGTCCTGAACAAAAGGTGCGCAGAGCCTTGGTTTACTCTCTGTTCCTTCACTGATTTGTAGAAATAACTCCAGATGAGTCAGTTCCTTATTTCTTAAGCAAGTTAACATTCCAGTATTTTTTCACCTTCACCCTTTGGAAACGAGTGCACCAATATCTTATATGAAACAAAAACGCACGTGGGATTATTTTGTCCTCACTGTATAAGTCATTCAGAGACCTAAATCCTGAGAAAGCTTGTGTCACACAAGACGAGTCTGTAGCAGGTTGGCCGCAGCCGTGTGCTGTGAATCACAGGTGTGACCCGTAAATCGTATTTCATTGCTCCTGGCAACAACAGGCAACAAACTGAAAATGCATCGGTCCAGCTCTTCTACAACTGAGAAGGTTTTTATATGGTTTGGCTGGATAAATATGTTCATTGAAAGGTTATTGTCCAGACTGAATAGCCCCAGGCGTTCTGCTTCAGTTCTGGTTTGGGTCCGTGCATCATCCCTGCAGGAAGGGTTGTCAACTTCATTAATCTATGCACTACTGATTTTTCCACCTTCTAAGATCTTAATAAGCTGCACACATGCCTAACCTTGAAGTGATAGCCCAAATCATATTTGTGGAGCTGCATTCTGGAATAAAACCACAGATAAAATTGAAATATAAGCTGATTAAAATAAATGGCAGATAGCCTAGCTGCATGTGACCAAGTGACAATGATGTGATCTTGTAATTACCAGTTGCGCCCCTACCTTTTCCACAGGTGTGCTCAAACCACGTCCAGAATGTATATCTGTATTTCTGCTAGAATGTACATATGCCCAGATAGTTTCAGTCATCATTTCTCAGAAAGCTCAAACAAGGGTCTAAGGCTCAATGTAACTTTGAAACGTGTCAATTTGCATCATTCTGCAAGAGAGTGTTGCCCCAGTGTGAGATAAAATCACAAGTGGTGACCAGGAAGAACTTCCTACTTTTCTCTGAGGTGTTGGAGACTCTCCCCAGCTAAAGACAGGATACAGGGAGGTCATAATGGTGTTAATTGACCTCGTGTGGCTGGTGTGTCCTACTGCTGTGCTCGGCTTTTGCTCTGTTTGTGATTGTAAATGAGTTTTACCTCAGGTTACTTTGTCAGAGACTGCTTTCTTCTCTCTGTCTTGTATGGCATGATCTATTTCTTAAGACAATATACAATTAAATTCTTTTACTTACTTGAGACGCAAGAAATGGCCACTATTAAATATGTATATTTAAAGCATGTTTTTCAAAGATATTATGAACATCTATGACACTGAGAGTGGCTATTCCAGGTAAACAAAATACTTTAATTTTTAAAGATATGAATTAACAGCAGTGATGACCAGGAAAAAGTGCATTGATCAGAGGGCATGAATGTACGGCATGCATATAGGGTGGCTGGTATATATGATGTAGGTGAATCAAATGTAATGGATGTTTCATGTACACATTAATTCAAGCACTAATGCCTCAACAGAATTCAGGGGTAAAAGTGCCAAAGAAGAGGGCACAGGGGGAGCAAGGACGGTGAGTAAGTAGGTAAGCAACAAATGGAAGAAAAAGGGAAGGAAAATGTAAGTGACCAAGACAAGGCTTTCCGACCACAGATATATTTTTATTTCTAAAGAAAGAAATGAATCTGTGAGATCTTCACATTGGGGTTCTATCAATAGGCAAGAATAAAACCATCTGGAAAAACTTTATTGCCACTAAAACATGGTGAAAGGAGGATTAACCTTGAGGAAACATAGAGCAGAGATGAATGGCTGATTGCCCAAACCTAAAAGGAGACTTCCTGCCCACTGCCGCGTGTACACTTGTGTGATGCCTTCAAATGGTTTTGTTGGAGAGAAAAAAAACAATTTTAGAGCCAACTAAATGCCACTCTTTTATTGAATAGTAGTTAATAAGACATCCGGGGAGAATTGGGTTGATTTAAATACTTTATTCTAAAGGGTATTCAGCAATCGTGTTCGGAGTAAATGGATAATCAAATAAGTCACACTCCCACATTTAAAAATGCAGTCATTGTTCATGGACCTGATATCTGAGAGCACAGTTTTGTCACTGAACCCAGCCACGGGCGCAGCCTCTTCAAGGGCCCCCACCACTCTGAAACCAGCTCCAAGCATCAAAGAAGACAAAGTTCTGCTCACGTTTTGGACAGTCAAATTACGGGTGGGAGACTATAGACGTGTATGCTCTCAGTTTCAAAACGAGTAACTTCCTGTGGTTAATAATTTTAATGGTAAATAATTGATACCCATTAGACTTTGAAATTTATGTGGCAGTGGAAAGACTGCCAGATTTTCACTGCTCTTACCATATACTTTGCTGATTTTTTTCCCCAGCAGGTTCAGCTTTCTGTTGTGGTGCCTGTACCCTTCCAGTAGTGAACAAGTGGACTTGCTCCTCATATCAACCCGCTTCCACCAAGCTGAGTTGGACTAAACTGATTTGAAATAGCCAGGTATAAACACTTTGTTAAAAGGATAAACCTGGACTGTCAGAATCCAGGCAACATGGAAAACAGATCTCAAAATTTGTCTCTTTTTTCTACTCTTTTACATCTGTGATTTTCTTCCTTGAGATCAGATCCATCACCAGGAGGAATCAGCTGTTGTGGTTGTTATTTATGTTACAACAGCACAAAGAGGCCCTTGGAGATCCCAGTGTGTTAAGTGATACTAAAAATGATGTAGAGCCCATCCCATCTAACTTAAGTTGTTTAAAAAAATCCCGTGGGTGTTGTCTTTACCTTTTTCTTCTCACAGAGACACTGATAAGCTCTTCCTTCTGTTTTTGTCAGTTCTAATGAGTGGCAGCCAACCATTAGACTCAGGCACATCTCTTAAATACTTCTGCCAAGAGTAAAAAGGCACATTACAGACCAGGAGAGATGGCAGGACCTGTGTGACTTGCAGCGATCCACTTACTGGTCTGGGATGTTTATTTTGATCAGCCCCTGTCAGCAGGAGGAACCGGCTTTACATTTTCTATGGTCCCCCAAAACTGAAAGGGTTTTGCTTAGACTTCTTAGACTTCTTGCTTAGTCCTTAGACTTCTTCTTCTTCCCCAGGAAGTCCTGAACCTTGGCATAGGCATTGAATTCAATGGTAAAGCTGAAAGCATTTTGAATATTGCAGCCCATTGCTGAAATTTTACTGCTTAATCTCAGGGGAATTTAGTTTGTTAGTTTAGAAAGTGTCTCTGCAGTATGTTTTGAGTGTGCAGCCGCGGTGTTAACTTGGCGAAGGCTTGGTACAATGTGTATTTGATCTGTGACTGCTGTTAAGCTCTCCGGTCCTAGAAGATGTAGCTTCTTTGTACATCAGTAAAGTTCAGGAACTGGTTTGACAAAACTTATTCTGTACTGAACGTTAGAATTCAAAGTAGCAGCTCAGGTTAGCAAACTAAGAAGTCACAGTCCAGAAAATGAATTCAGGAAAACAGGAATTTAACAAATTCTGGGTAGTTTAGGTTTTGAATAGGAACAAAAATCAATGGGATTTACAGGCTGTAAACCCCCAGAGAGTCGGGCTGTAGGTACTAGTACTTAGCAATTTGGCATCAGGAAACTCAGAATGTGGGCAAATTCATCAAAACAGGAGGATAGATGGGAAACTGCACAAAGCCCAATGCTTGTTTTAAAATCACAGATTCTACAGGAAATCAAATTTCTGTCCTTGAAGAAAGTGAGACAGATATTTCAGTCTGTTAAATCCTAGCAAGGGCAATTTGAATCAGTCGTGTCAGAAGAAGAGTCGTACTGTTGGAAGAACTCCAGAAAAGAGATTAGCAGTTGTTCAAGAAGGAAGTAATAAAAGCAATTCAGCCTCCTCCAGGGAAAGGTAATACCACAACAATGTGATGTTCCTGGGATAATGGAGCATTAGGCTGGTGAGTGAGTTGATGTCATTGATAAAAGATAGACTGGAAACCGTGATTACTCCAGTGAAATAAGTTTCACTCTAAGAGAAAGGGCATAAATCATGATATACACCTGAAAAATGGGCTGACAGTATGCCCAAGAAGATAAAACGGCTACAAACACATCTGCGTGTAATACAAAAATTTTAAATATTATATTGATGGTGATATTCCATCCCCTAATATTTCATTATCAAGTGGGAATCTCTAGGTCCCATCCAAAATCAATGAATTATGGACAACAAATAACTTTTCATAAAACTTCTAGTTTTGCCCACACAACTGCAAAACAAAAAGCTGAATCCTGACCCTTTGGGTCCCTCAGAGCCCAGTTCTGTCGTGCGTTGACACCCCAAGAGGTGAGGTTCAGCAGCCCTCCCCCAGACTGGGTCCATGGCTATTAGGGATACGATTCCATAGCATTGTACTTTGATGAACGGCTGCAGAATATGAGCAAATATGAGCTTGCAGCTGGCCATGCCACTTCAAAAAGGTATTATTTCAAACAAATGCATGATACCTTTTGTTATGATTCTTAAAAAAAACGCAGAACACAAAAAGAAACTGAGCCAATGGGACAAGAAGAGAAATACAAACTGAGAGTAAAAGCACTGATGGCAATTTGGCAACCTAAGGAGTACTGGAGAGACTGAGGAGGGATGATAATGAATAGGAATGGTTTTTCAAGGCACTGAATACAGCTACTGTGAGTCAGATTTGGAAGCTGTATAAAGGTCTGAGAAGAGTAGGAAAAAGACATTATTGAGATTCTAGTTCTGAGCAGTTCCTATATAAACCCAAGGGTCAGAGCTTGGTGCTGTGATAACACGGCTGACTGCTTAACTGGAATGTTTTCACAACAATATACAAAATTATTTTCAGGAGGACAGACCTGCAGCTGAGCCATTCATCACTGCTTATAGACTGGCTGGGTGTTGTGGTTTGAACATGCTCGGCTAGCAGCAAACACCAGATAGCCACTCACTCACACTCCCCCCTCCTGGGCATGGTGAGACAATTAAAGGGGTAAAAAGAAAAAAGACTCATGGGTTGAGATAAGAACAACTTACCGCCCAATGGCCAAGGCTCAGCCCATTCCCAGCTAACAATCCTGGAGCAGAGAAAGTCCCGAAACTGCAATTTGGGAAAAGAGAGAAGAGCCCAAGTGTCCGAGACCAAGAGCCAACTGAGAAAGAGACGACCCCAAGAGAGAAGGAGATGACACAGAGAGAGAGCGAACTTCCAGACAGAACCTCATCTACATACAGGCCAAACACTTCAAAAGAGCTCCAGTTACTGTAACAAAGACAACTTTTGTTTTCCAAGAGACAGAAAGAGAGAAAAACAGACAGAAAAATAGATTTGATAGAAGAACTACTAATATTTGGACAGAGAAAAAAGTATTAAGGAAAATAAAATATTACTGCTAAATAATGGAAAAGACAGGGAGAGAATAGTAAAATTTTGAATTGTGCCAAGGAAACACTAAGTAGGCACTGCAAGAAAACGAAGTGCAGGAGAAGGGTGTATGAGTCACAAAGGAGGAGGAGATTTTAAAGAGGGGTCAGACAAAACTCATGTAGGATGGGATATCAAGGAAAAAAAAAGTATTGGCTGCTGTGCTGACAGCAGGAGAGACATTGAGGTGGATGACACCATACTCTTCCTCCAATGCTGTACAAGCTCTGTGCAGAGAAGTTTCAAAAGGGAGGCTGGATCAGTCCCAATGGAAGCAAGGAAAGAGCTGGGCAGAGGAGCTCTCTGCAGCAGCCGCAGATGGCTCATGTGGTAGAAACAGAAAGGTAAGGATAAAAAAGGAGAGATATATGAAATTAGATACCAAAATGGTATTTATACCTTGTTATTCCTATTGCATTCATACACAGTGAAAATTCCTAAGGAGTTTATGACTGACAAAAACCATTTAAAAATGAGATAACCGCTATATTTTGGAATTATTCACTTAATAAGAATTTCTGCATTTTGCAAGCACAAAGGATGCCCTGTAATTAAATGGGTATATAAACTGAGTAGATATCACGGTCAAACAGACATAACCTATTACAGGGAAATGGAATTGAACTTGCCCCATATAATTACCAACCAATCACCAGCTTGCTCAGCCCCTGCAGAGATGTGCTTTCATTAGCCTGAGCTGGCTATTGATAGCTTCCCGTATTTCCAGCAGCCCCTGGAGCACCAGGCAGCCTTTCACGCGTGTCTGTATTCAGGACTGGTCGGTCAGATGTGGGGAAAGACTGCTAGGGGCCAGCCGCGATAATGATTTTTAACAGCTGAACTACAGAATCCAAGGCAATTATATAAAATGTATTCAGTTTGTGAGTCCAATTAAAAACATGTTTTAGCACCATGAGGAAAGCTTTTTACTACAGTTATAGAAATATCCTTATGCTAATTATTTTTTCTCACTGGAATGCAAAACAATGTTTGAGGAGGACGGTCCTGTACCATCAGCAGTTTACAAATATTGTAGAAGTTGTGCAGATCTGAAAGCTCAGCCCTGAGAAATGTCTGAGCAAGTTCCCACACAAAGCTATGAACTGCATCAGGCTTTTGATTTAATGGCAGCAGGAGCTAGCGAAGGTCTGTAGCCAGAGACATTCTCACAACTGAAGAAGCAGTTCCTTGTTTAATAATTTTAGGCTGCCCATTTACACTGGCTCACAGCCACAAGTTGGAAAGTAAATGAGTGCAGCTTTTGTAGGAGTGCAGAAGCAGCTCCCAGTGACTGTGATTACTGGGTCTTGGCTTTCATCTGACAAACACGATCAGATATTCTAATCCAGCATGTTACTGTTATAAAAATGTGATGCAATAAGCCTTTAGTAGTCCACTGGTGTAATTATTTCTTCTGTTGTTATTGTGTGTGATATTGCACATCTTTCATGTGATCAACGTGGCACCACAAAGAAAATAAATCAAAAACCTTCAAAATAATCTCATTCAAAATTGCTGTGAAATATCCTATTTCCTAAATTCTGTATGAATGAGTACAGATTCATCATCCACGTCCATAGACGTCCTTGGCAATCTCAATTTACGTGTCTTTCTCATCAAGTGTAAGGATAAGGGTTTCAGGATGAGAGATTCCCCAGAACAATGTATTTTGTACTTGCAAAATGCAGAAATTCTTATTAATGAATATTTCCGAAATATATCAGTTATCTCATTTTTAAATGGTTTTTGCCATATATATACACACACGGAAATATATCTGTATATAGATAAATGTATGGAATATTAAACATACTGCCATCTACGGTATTTCACTGGGCTGGCAGAGGGTGAAAGTGCCAATTGCTTGGAATCCTGGTGTAGACACCTGAGCCTTCCTCATATTTGGATGGTACTTTTTGGGAACCCAGTACAGTCGGTTCTGACTCTGGATCCTGGCATCTAAGCACTGTACTGCTGCGTGTCACTGTGTACCAAGCCCCTCTTCTGGCTTTATTAAGTGGAAGGCTAAGACTAGGTTCAGCCTGGTGAGATTAGGGAATACCTAGCTGTACATCTCCCTGGCATTTAGGGGTTACAGAGATGGCAAAACAGCTCATTTATGTGATACAGCCTACACAATTCAATGCGCTCCAAGGGGAGATATTTGCTGGAGAGTGCTGCCAAAAATACATGCTTAAAAAATTTAGTAGCTCTGGGGGATGCAAATTGGACTTGAGCAGCTATAAGGATGATTAGCTCCTTAAATCTCTTCTGTGAATCCTATTAAACTCAACTTCCACAGCCTGAAGAGCTTCTGTCCTCTCCCCTTGCCAAGTCCCTAGATAAAGGGAATGTGTTGTGCTGGGCAAAATATTATTCTAATAGAAGGCTTCTATCATAAGAAAAGCTGGAAAAACACTCATCAGATCCCTGAATTACATGGGATCCAGTTCTATGTGCAGACACCTTTTTTTGACATCTTTGAGACAGTTTTGACTCCTCTTTATGGACCTCCAGAGCTGTTCATGAACACTTGGTGGCTATTGACCTTCCTACACAACTTCAGAAGCAACCAAGAAGAATGCTTAGAAACACTCTATTTCCACATACTTCTTTGTTCCTGTCTCTTTGTGTAGAAAAAAAAAAAAATCTTTTTGTTTCCACAAAATAAAATATTGCAATACTAATGCAATGCTGCAGATGGTGGCAGGCAGGGCCGGTGGCTGAGAAGATCTATTTTCTTTCACAAAGGCTGTGAATTCACTGTGACCCCGTCATCCTGTCTAGGTTTAGCTGAGCTGTCTGGACCCAGGAGAGCCTGGAGTCTGGACTGTCTCCAAGATGCCCCTGTGCACACTCAGCTTGTCCTTGTAGGTAACCTGAAATCAGAGCTGCATCCTCGTACAACCCAGAACACGTCGTGCATATCAACCCCCGGACCTCCCACCACTCTGCACTTGCAGACGGTTTCCACGTTCATTTGGTAAAAGGAATGGGCACATATGAGTTTAGGGCACAGACTTTGAGAGGCACCGGAGTGCTCAGCAATGCACATGAACACGTACGTGTGGCACACGCCCCGTGGAAGAGGACGTGGAGAGGTAGGACAGGAAGGTGGGGAGCAGCACCTGGACAAGGGCTTTGTGGGGTTGGAAAACCAATCATCTCCTGGAAAAAAGGACAGACATTTCAGAGAAAAAAAAAAATCTCTGTTTTTAATGTGATACAGACTCTTTGGAAAAAAAAAATCCTTTTTAAATGTAGCTATAATTTGAATGGTTATCAATTTTATTACTAATAGCTAATATTTATTTTTGCTATAATTTGAATGGTTATCAATTGTATTACTAATAGCTGATATTTATTTTCTCACAAATAAACAGTCAGTCATGCAAAACCACACAGTTTATCTAATTGCTCCCTTAATGAGCTTGTGGTCACGGTTCATTTTGAATTTTAATTTTAATTGTGGCCATTTTTTCCATTCTTGAATCAAGCCAAACCCCCATCAGCCTGTTTGACTGCTTCAAGCACCAACAGGTCCAAAAGGTTGAAGGAAAATAAAGGTCAGGAGAGGGTGGTCATGTCTGCTAGTGATGTAAACATCTGTCCTCACAGTGACACTGCAATTTCATCACTGCTCTGACTCTACACCAGTAAGTATGTGGAGTTGTGGCGAATCTCCATTGTGTTCTTGGGAGATAAGGGAACAGTTTTTTATTATGAGGGGACCGTCTGGATTTGCCCCATGATACATGCACGGATAATCCATTTCTTATGGAACTGGTTATTTCCATTTTAAGACACTGATATAATTACTAAATGCCAGATGCGAC
>VZTO01017592.1:21373-35767 GCA_013400615.1 Syrrhaptes paradoxus
ATGTATGGAATATTAAACATACTGCCATCTACGGTATTTCACTGGGCTGGCAGAGGGTGAAAGTGCCAATTGCTTGGAATCCTGGTGTAGACACCTGAGCCTTCCTCATATTTGGATGGTACTTTTTGGGAACCCAGTACAGTCGGTTCTGACTCTGGATCCTGGCATCTAAGCACTGTACTGCTGCGTGTCACTGTGTACCAAGCCCCTCTTCTGGCTTTATTAAGTGGAAGGCTAAGACTAGGTTCAGCCCGGTGAGATTAGGGAATACCTAGCTGTACATCTCCCTGGCATTTAGGGGTTACAGAGATGGCAAAACAGCTCATTTATGTGATACAGCCTACACAATTCAATGCGCTCCAAGGGGAGATATTTGCTGGAGAGTGCTGCCAAAAATACATGCTTAAAAAATTTAGTAGCTCTGGGGGATGCAAATTGGACTTGAGCAGCTATAAGGATGATTAGCTCCTTAAATCTCTTCTGTGAATCCTATTAAACTCAACTTCCACAGCCTGAAGAGCTTCTGTCCTCTCCCCTTGCCAAGTCCCTAGATAAAGGGAATGTGTTGTGCTGGGCAAAATATTATTCTAATAGAAGGCTTCTATCATAAGAAAAGCTGGAAAAACACTCATCAGATCCCTGAATTACATGGGATCCAGTTCTATGTGCAGACACCTTTTTTTGACATCTTTGAGACAGTTTTGACTCCTCTTTATGGACCTGCAGAGCTGTTCATGAACACTTGGTGGCTATTGACCTTCCTACACAACTTCAGAAGCAACCAAGAAGAATGTTTAGAAACACTCTATTTCCACATACTTCTTTGTTCCTGTCTCTTTGTGTAGAAAAAAAAAAAAATCTTTTTGTTTCCACAAAATAAAATATTGCAATACTATGCAATGCTGCAGATGGTGACAGGCAAGGCCGGTGGCTGAGAAGATCTATTTTCTTTCACAAAGGCTGTGAATTCACTGTGACCCCGTCATCCTGTCTAGGTTTAGCTGAGCTGTCTGGACCCAGGAGAGCCTGGAGTCTGGACTGTCTCCAAGATGCCCCTGTGCACACTCAGCTTGTCCTTGTAGGTAACCTGAAATCAGAGCTGCATCCTCGTACAACCCAGAACACGTCGTGCATATCAACCCCCGGACCTCCCACCACTCTGCACTTGCAGACGGTTTCCACGTTCATTTGGTAAAAGGAATGGGCACATATGAGTTTAGGGCACAGACTTTGAGAGGCACCGGAGTGCTCAGCAATGCACATGAACACGTACGTGTGGCACACGCCCCGTGGAAGAGGACGTGGAGAGGTAGGACAGGAAGGTGGGGAGCAGCACCTGGACAAGGGCTTTGTGGGGTTGGAAAACCAATCATCTCCTGAAAAAAAGGACAGACATTTAAGAGAAAAAAAATCTCTGTTTTTAATGTGATACAGACTCTTTGGAAAAAAAAATCCTTTTTAAATGTAGCTATAATTTGAATGGTTATCAATTGTATTACTAATAGCTGATATTTCCTGGGAGCATTTCTCACAAATAAACAGCTGGACATGCAAAACCACACAGTTTATCTAATTGCTCCCTTAATGAGCTTGTGGTCACGGTTCATTTTGAATTTTAATTTTAATTGTGGCCATTTTTTCCATTCTTGAATCAAGCCAAACCCCCATCAGCCTGTTTGACTGCTTCAAGCACCAACAGGTCCAAAAGGTTGAAGGAAAATAAAGGTCAGGAGAGGGTGGTCATGTCTGCTAGTGATGTAAACATCTGTCCTCACAGTGACACTGCAATTTCATCACTGCTCTGACTCTACACCAGTAAGTGTGTGGAGTTGTGGAGAATCTCCAGTGTGTTCTTGGGAGATAAGGGAACAGTTTTTTATTATGAGGGGAGCGTCTGGATTTGCCCCATGACACATGCACGGATAATCCATTTCTTATGGAACTGGTTATTTCCATTTTAAGACACTGATATAATTACTAAATGCCAGATGCGACAAAAAAAAAAAAAAAAGTAATCATCCTGATTTTGACCCCATTTTAAATCTTGCATTAGCTTTTTATTTAATATACACTTACAGCCAATGCCGAACAGTAAGGGGGTTTTATGCAGTCATGACAGAATGAGTACATATTGTGCCTCCAAATCTCATAACTGGAATATGGGGTCTGATGAACAAATAAAATCTAATGTAAGCTCTGTATTAAAATGTTGTCTCCTTGTAAGTCTGACCTATTATCTGAATATCCCCTATCTTCCTACTGCAAAGCAAAGGCTAGATTACATTAATTAATTTATAGGACATCTGATTTAATTACTATCTAAAAGAGGCCCAAATCACATTTGTATTTTCTGAGCACATTAGAGGTCATCACTTGTATTTCCATATCTAAAACTTCATTAAGTTTTGAACTAATTTGACACAGCTTCCTTATTTTTTCCAATATTAAAGCAGTATGCTGCTCAGCAGCTCGTTACTATGGCTATAATTTGGTAACATTTGCAGGTACAAACAAAGCACTGCAAAAGTCCATGTGCCATCCTCCCAGAGTTCTGCTTTGTAGGATGGTCTATGGCAATTTTATCTGAAACGAACAAACAAAAGTTCTTATTTAACTGCAAATATTGTGAGCTAAATTTTTGATTTCTAAACTGCATTTCCTAGAGTGTTTTGGTTTAACCACAGTACCTGGGATGCTCATGGCATCCTTGTACAGATAAAAGATAAATACATATTCATGCATTTTATCTTAAATTACAAATAAGCCAGAAAATCTGCTTTAGAAGTACATTATTATGTTGGAAGGACAAACACTAAAAATCTATAAGGTGGTAAAATCAAACTTTTAATTTGCACTATTTATGCACGGATTATAATCACCTTTGACAGTATGACCACAGACTTTTCTCCACCAAGGCAGTGTCTCAGCACGCATATGCTGAGCAGCATGCAGAGTAGCATCACAGAGCTACTCTGTGGATGGCTTGGCACTATTTAATAGGGGCTGCAGGACCTCACCTAGTTGTGTCCACCTGCTCGGGCACTCCCAGTCTCTCCAGCAGCTCGAAGTGGTAGTTCTCCAGTGCCTTCCTTTGCCCTGTCTGGTCCAGTATCCCTTAGCCCAGCACACCAAACCTAGCAGGTATAAAGTCAGGCTGCTTCTAGCACAATGTCAGCGTGCCAAAATGAGAAGAGTTTCCTAAGGTTGGGCAAAAGGAGGAGTTTCAAGGAAAGTTTGGTTTGCCACTGGTGTTTCTGGGCCAACATATATGCTCTGTATGTTGCTCATGCAACTTGAGCTTGTTTAGGAACAGGGAGAGTATGAAGCACGTGAGGATGACACATGGGATCAGGAGCTCTGAGGTCAAAGCTGTACTAGTAAATTAAACAGCCTCAGGGCACTGACACTCCCCCATCTGTACTCTGAGGTGATGGCACAGTTTTGACCTGGGCCAACAAGCGCTCTGACAAACAATTCACCGGCACCATTCGGAAACTGGCACAGCCAGGGGCCTTTCCCAGCAGGCAGGGGCAATGAGACCCCTTTGCTGTAAGGAGAAAGAACATACAATGATGCTACATGCAGTGGCAGGCCAGCTGGTCTTTGCACCAGAGATCAGGCACATTTAATTTATTTTTTTTTTCTGAATACACCCTGAGAGTCTCAGTCATGGTTATTGCATCCTGACTCCTTACACCTGTAGCCTGTAAAACAGCAGCGGTCTTCACTCACTTGGACAGTCCGTTTGCCTGAGTTGGAGCCAACAGTACAGAAGTAACAGTGCAAAAACTACCTCCCTGTCAAATGACAAGTTCTTGTCTAAAGTCCTACGTTTTCCTAAAGAGAAACATCAGCATTTGAGGAATTCTGGGCATTTGGGCACGGAAGATGTCAAGCCATATGTCTGAAAAAAAAAAAATCTAGTTTGGAAATAACATACGCAACTTGAACAAAATTTCCTAATGCAAAGTATGAGGTGGCATTGATAATAAAGTCACCCCATGAGGGACACCTGGAAAAAGCTCCTTTGCATAAGGAGCAGTAATGCTGCAGAGATCAGATTTGCTTTTCTTAGTTCCACCAGCAGAGCAGTACAGAGCTCATCGGCTTTAGAGATGTTTAACCTGCGGCGTGATCAGACCGGCTCTTCTCACAAGCAGGCTGCTGGCTAGTCATTTCTAGCTGGGCTACATTAAAGCCTTAAACAATTTTCAGCGGTTCTACCTTCCTTTTGGTCAGGCAGGGAACATTGCATTCCTTCCCCAGTGTCTCTCTTACAGGTCAGCTCACCAAGGGTGGCCTTTGGAAAGCTGCAGGAACAGCACATGGGCTGCCACATAGGGTGTGTGCAGCTGGGGTTTAGCAGCTGGGAGCTGAAAATCAGTATAGAGCTCAAAAGACTGCAGCCAGACTGCCAGCTTGGTGGATTTTTTTCTTTTTTCTTCTTTTTTTTTTTTTATTACCTAACACTGGCTTCTTCTGGTCTTGACTTTTTTGCTTTCTTCATATTTGGCATTAAAATTCTCATTTGCTATTCAGTCATTAATGGCAATTCTATCTTTTATGCTTTACTGATATCAGGTGTGTACACGGAAGGAGCCTCCCTGGTGCACAGCTGCAGCATTTTGCAGAGATTACTGGGTCTGGCAGAAAGTATCACTTAACAGCATGATGCTGCCGTCTGAAACCTATCCTCATGTAACCGATCCACGGCTGCTTTGGGGCCAGTTGCATGGCACACTGGAGTTCTCCAGCACCAGTACCGCTGCGATGGCCACATCAGGAGCAGCCTGGCAGCAGCCAGAAGCGATCTTCAGCAGGTCCTTGCTTACCCACACATGAACAATTTGCAAGTTGCCTAACCTAAGCCAGGCACTGGGCAGGTAAGCAGCACCTTTTGCGCTCCCTTCTGATCTGCACTCTATTCCCATCTAGTCAATGGAGAAAAAGAAGCACTTCTGTTCATCTCACCCTAAAACAGACATCTAAAATAAGGCAAATGAATTGCATCCTGAAATTGACATTTTTTCTCTGTTCACCATGAATGGAGATCCACATGAGTGGTGCAGTTGTAGATGTTTACACTGCAGGCATAGGAAGGTAGGTGAGATGAATCTGGTCACTGCCTTGGCATTTTCAGCAGTTCTCTGTGTTTCATAACTGACAGGTCACGCTACGGCTGAGCAGGTCCCAGGCACGGCAATAAATGAAGTAACCACTGCCTGTGTTGTGATATCTTTCTGCGGAGAGCAGCAGGTGTTCCCATCAGCATTCAGGTAATGCAGGGTAATACGGCCAAAATAATCTTTGACAGCTTCAGAATACAATATTGCTATGGGCTGGATAACCTAAAAAAGTACTGAAGATATTCAGGACTCAGTTTTGCTATTGCTTGAGGCTTTTACTACAGGAAAACAGTCTAGCTGAGATTTAAACATCAATTGCAGCTGAGATTTAGGCATCAATAAGGCAATCAATCACATTGCTGAAGGAGCTTTAGAGATCACCTAGTGCAGCCAAATTCCTGAGGCAAGATCAAGTTTAGAGATTGTTCTTGCTTTTACAAAGCTCCCATGTTGGAGACTTCAAACCACTGAACTGATGCTTCCTTCTTGTAATTTAGAGCCGTTACTTCTGGTCTTCTCTACTATGGGCTTGAACAACAGGTGAACCTCCTTCTCTTCCCCATTTTACTCAACACTAGCTCACACGTTCTGCAGCTTCACGTTGCTGTTTATAAGTCCCATCCTGGTGTTTGATTTTCTTGCAGCAATTTGACACTGTTTGCCTGTTGCCTCCTGATTCTCAGGAATCATGTCGGATAACCCACAGATCCTGTCCTACAGTCCACTACTGTTCAGAACAGTTTCTGTATTTTCCTCTAGAATGTCACTGGATTTAAAAAACAGATGGATATTAGGCTGAACATAAATTTATTTTTCTAAACTACCCTTTTAACAGAGGAATTGTGTGTACTGCAGTGTAATGATGCAGCTTGTTGTGATTAGTCACTAAAACGTTAGGAACTGCAGAGGTATTAATTATAAACTGTAATTGTTGGGTTTTTTTTTTCCCCCTAAGGTACAGCATCTGCTAAACACAAAAAGCATCAAACCACCAAGAAACAAATATTAACATCACTGGAGCCGTAATTTCTGACTTCACTTATTTTTATAGCCTTGTTGACATTAAATGAAATGTTATATGGATAATACTGCATTTCTTCTTGAATTTTTATTTCTGCTGTGTTTATTGGCTTTTGTCTGTCACAGTTTACTGTTAATCAAGAAGAAAAGCATGTAAGCACCAAGTGTGAGAACAAAATCAGGTAGTGGTGGAGCAAATCTTGGACACTAGTTCAGCATGGTTTAGGTACCAAGGAGACTGGACTGTCTAAAGCCAGGCTGTTTCCCTGTATTTCACTCTATGAAAAATCTCAGGTTTGAATTAGTACTGCACTAATCTTACAGCACTAGAGACAGATTTTTCTTGTGGATAAGTTTAATGAGTTATCCTCAGTGAAGTTTATGTTGAATTTGGAACCTCTATAGGGATGCTTTGTCTCATGCAGTTTTTACGATCTTTAATATAATGCAGCTTTTCCTTAAATCAAGCCATTTACAAAGTATTTCTACTCTGCCCTGCCTTCACTAAATGTGTAAAAATTTAGCTCTGTCACTTCAGTATTTCAAATCTGGCCAACAGGTTCAGAGCTCTTCAAATGGTAGTGTAATAGAAACACGTACAGTGTAAACGTGAAATTCTACCAAAATTCTATGAAATATTATTTAAAATTCTACCAAATATTATTTAAAAGTTGAGAGGTAGATAAACAAGGCTGTCAATGTCATTCTTACAGCCCCTGGAAGGATTCACCTTAAGGAAAGAAATTCCGACAGTCAGAAATTATAAATATCGATTTTTATTCTGAATCCTAAGGAGTGGAGGTAAGAAACCAGCACACTGAAAATACGATGTGCCTATAATCCATGTTGCCTAAATTTATGAGGTTATTAACCAGGTTAATGATCTTCTGTTCAGAAGATGAGACTCGGATAGCTTTTACATTTAGCAAATACCATGTTAGCAGAAAGACCTCCAGAAGGACCATGAGACTCTAGGAGAGCACATGAATCAGTTCCACTCATTCTGAATGGCAGAAAACTACAGTTTATGTCTACTTTGAAATGGACCATATAGCATCCAAACATGCCACCGTATGCAGCTGTGCTGGATTCAGTGGGGACAGAGGTAACTTTCCTCGCAGTAGCTAGTGTGAGGCTGTGTTTTGGATTTGTGCTGAGAAGAAGGCTGAGAACATCCTAATGTTGAGAGTTGCTGCCAGGACAGTCAAGGACTTTTCAGATTCTCTGCTGTGGCAGTGTCTGCAGGTGGAGGAGAAGCTGGGAGGGAGCACAGCCCCAGTTGCTAGGATTCTACTTTATGTTTAGGATTGAGACCCAAATTGGCCAATGCTATATTCCATACCATGCACGTCATGCCCAGCAGATAGATGAGTCCCTGTCCAATCTTGCTCTCTCTCTCTCTCTCACTCTCTCAGTTGAATCTCCATCTCTCAGATTCTTGGGCTCTTCTCTTTTTTGGGATTGCAGTTTTGAGACTCTCTCTGCTCTCTCTTTTCCGTGGAGGCTCATGTTCTTATCTCAACCCACGAGTCTCTTTTCCGTTTACCCCTTTAATTCTCTCCCCCACTCCCCAGGTGGGGTAGGGTGAGTGAGCGGCTACATGGTATTCATTGTTGCTAGCTGGGTCAAATCATGACAGCAGTAAACCACAAAACACTTCCTAATATATACATTCAGTGAACGATGAAAAGATTCAAGTATCGTGTACTCTGCAAAAAGAAAGGGGAAGATCACGAACATGATTAATGCCTAGGCACCTGAAACATTGTATGTGGTTGTGCGTATATATTATTTTTCTGCTTGTTTCTGAAATTACTTGTGCAGTTTTTATAGCTTAGAGTTGCTTGTCATGACGTATTTCACCCAGAAAAGAGGGTGTAATTCAGAGAAGGATTAAGTAATTCAATCTGTAGAAATATTACAGTATCTGTAATTAATGCATTATAATACCTAAAGAGAAATTAAAATCCTCAGTTCTGCAAATACTTATGGCCATATTTAACCTGTATTAAATCTTTGTTCCTTTTGAAAAATAAGAAATGTCTTTGATGTTTCATTATATTATACATACACATATGTGAAGACATGCATATATTTATTTTAAAATGTCACTCTATTAGGCAAAACTTAAGTATATCTATATTGAATGTATTGTATGAACCACATCTTGAAATTATGTGGAAAAGTCTCATGTCCTGAATATGTAGAGACTGCAAAATTGTATTCATTATATTTTAAAAGTTGGAATTTTCTGCACAAAACCACACACAGGACAATATCCCGACCACAGAATCAGCTAGAGTGAGCAAGCCCTCTCTTAGGTCAGATGCTTCAGTCTCTGAATCACCTTCGTGGTCCTGCACTAGACTTGCTCCAGTATGTCCATGTCTCTCGCACTGGGCCCAGCACTCCAGATGTATCTCACCAGTGCTGAGGAGAGGGGATTGCCCCCCTCAGCCTGCTGGCAATGCTCGTCCTCATGCAGCCCCGGGTGCTGTTGCTCTTCTTTGCTGCAAGGGCGTGCTGCTGGCTGCTGACAGTTTTGTCAGATTTCCTGGTGGAAATCCTGACAGCTCCATCTTCCACTGCTGGAAATAACACATTCCCTAACATTTTTTTTTTCGAAACTTGAAAACTTGTAACACATTATGCAAAATACACCACAATAATTATGACTGAAGTTTTGCAAATAACTTTATGAACGTCAATTAAACTTTCACAAAATCAAAGGTTTAAGAATATTTTTTTCAGTAGCTTTCTCATTGGTAATCTCTTCTAATCCACAGTTAACATCCATTAAATGTGGCAAAATTAATTGTAAAATGTATAAAAATATTACTTTAAAATATAGAAAGATTTTAAAGTATGCATTTTGTCCCATCTCCCTTTATTTCTTTGCTTTTGTGTCCTTTTAGAAGGAAAACACCTTGCTTCAAAAAGCATAGCTGAAAAAAAAGTATAATCTTTTGAAGTGGAAGTTCTTGGTCTTTGTAGTTTAAATATTAGCCTTTTATTAGATGATCTCGACTGCTGAGCAACCAATTTGTGTCAGTCCCATGAGAATTCTTTAAATTAAGTTTAGCTGTACATTGCTGAGAAGATTAAACACTTTTTGAAGCTCTAAATGAAAAAGCTGTATTGGATGAAAATTAGGACATAGTCCTTTTCATTATTTTCTTCCCAATGAAAACCATTCTAAATTCATTTGTACGTAGGGGCATGCACACGTGTATATGTATATGTAAATCTGTATCTATATCTACCTATATGCACATGCAGTGAAGACAAGGTGAGCACCCAGATTTCAGCTATGGAGGTTTCAGGGTTTTAACCTTGTCATAAGCACCACCAGGTGACAAATTCCCATGTCACTTATGTTGCAGCTATAGGACTTGAGCGTGCTTTGAAGAATGTACTTTGTTCACATAAAAGCCCATCATGGAACTCACACAATGTACAATCTGGACAGAAGGAAAGAAAAACTGTACTAGATGTGGTACAACTGATGGACCTGATAAAGCTGGGGTTAGGCCACCTAAGACAGGATATTACGAAAACAAAGACACAGAGAGAATGTGATGCTTAAGTGGGGTTGTTCTGCTCATGGAATAAGAATTAAAACTACATGATGATGATGATGGTAAGTCTTTGGGGATGTATTTTGATGTTGTTCCAAATTCCTTACCACCAGTCCATCACTTTGATACACCTTATCTCCTGTCCTGATCAGGCAAATGTGTTAGGGTTGCCCTGGCAAGCAGTAAACTTGGCTTCACCTTCACCACCAAGCTGATGTTGTGGTTGTTTGAAGTTTGAATGCTGAGATCTTCTTCACAAGCACTGCAGCACTCCAGCCTTGACGCAGACATGCCAGTATTTCCCAGCTGAAGACAACAGCAGTAACAAGGAAACCACTCATTAGAGACCTTGATGGCAACTAACAGCACTGCCACCAGTAGCCATATGATTTTTAGCTCTAATCTCTTTCTCCCATCTCCTCCCATAATCAGACTGTATTGGCTTCTGTACCTTGTCCTGTCAGGTTGATTTCAGATAAGATTTAGGAAAAAATAGAGGTTAAATCCCACATTGCTAATATGTGATGATTAGCAGGCTAGTGAGTGTGAAAAGAAATGTGCTAAAAGCCCAAGACATCCATCACACCTCAGGGGAAAGTATCCAATAGCTAATGCTAAGTACGTAACACCCAAATACCTACTGTGACTGGGAGCCTTGCATCAGAAATGCTCCTTCAAAAGGAGCTTCTGAAAATATAATCAAAGAATCGTTCAATAATCTTCAGAAATCTGGAGCATACTGTAGCCTCTGCAGATATGCTGAAGCCTGCTGCACAGCAATTCTTCTCCTTTGAAGTAAATTAGCACTTTATTTTTGTATCTGATGAATATTTTATTTTAAAAAGGAAATTAAAAGTAACATACAAATATGCATTATAGATATTCCTCCAAAAATATGCTGAAAGAACAGCAAAATCTAAAGGACAAAGTGAGGATTATGTGTGCATTATCACTGAGGTTTGAATGATTTTCTTTGAAATCTGTGCATGTTCTTGTGAAAGCCTTACACTGCATTATTTCAAATAGCAGAAAGCACTTAAAACAAGTGAGCAAGATAAGAGAACTAAGCTTCATATCTTTCACAGACTATGTGTTACTGTGCAGGCCACTTCAGTCATTTTTTTTTTTTTTTCAAAGACAGCAGACATGTTCTTTATTCTCCATTCAACCAGCTTCAAGTGCTAGCCTCAGGCCTGATTTTGGGGAATCTCTTCTATCTTCACAGTTCCCTGTAAAGAATATGGAAAATGTTTAGCATTTCTCAAGAAAAGAGGCTATTAATACTTTGAGTTGGACATTTAGTTGCTGAGATATTTGCAATTTGATTAGGAATTTCCACATAATTTTGTATCTCAGTTGCATACATTGAAACAAAAAGACTATAAACTTTTCCTACCTGTGTTTTTGGAAGAAAAGTTTCAAAGCCAGGAACCTTGGAGAACCCTTGGGAACTGCGACTTCTGCTTCTCTGAAGTGACACTCGAGTCACCTGTCTAGTGGTACAAACCTGATATCCTGGTAACAGCCTATAGGGAAAAGAATTTTGTGGGAAAATTAATAGTTTTAATTTGTGGGACTAGATTAATGGAAAAGTTGAGAGAAACAGCTTAATTTATATTCACCCAAACCATGATCTGATGCAACTACTTCTTAAAAAACCCCAGCGTAACTTAGAGTAACCCAATGTCCAAAGTTCCAAGCTCTGGGCTGGCGTCTACAGCTCAAAGTACCAGTCAGGGATCAATAGAGTGTAAACAAACTCTCATGTCATCCCCTTAATTTCTCTCCTGCTCCAGTTCTTTGTCAGATACGAATATTTTTGTTTGTACAGAAAAATCTGTCTGAGCTCCAAGCTACTCTTTTTTTTGCCAAATCTCAAGTTCCTACTTCCTCCTGTGGAGGGATAGAGGGACAGCATTCCCATTAAAAGGATGGTTAGAAAAGTTGTTTCTCATTAAAAATACTTAATTTGTCGTTTTGCATCCTCAACAATGTCTGAATCATTTTTTGAGAGATATCTGGGTCATGGAAGAGATCAAGCACAGGAAATAATAGCCTCAATGATTAAACTACAACCTATTGAAAACATGCTTGTAAGATACAGAAGCTAATTGCAACCTGAAGTCTTGGCATATGCTCTATTTTAAGCTCTACAATTAAAATTACCTTTCTGACATGTTTCATTCACTTTGGAGAGTTTGGAATTCAACAAGAGTAGTGTTCAGCTTGGTGGTGTCTGACTCTCAAATTCTTATTTCCATTTGAAAATTTTAAATAAAATAGGAAATACTTTTGCATCATTTGGGAACAATGAAAAGGAACTTGCATGTGTCAACTTTATGGATCCTAGGCTTGGATACAGTCAGAGTTAAAATTATCTCTGCAAATAAACATCTGGAATTCAAATAACCATGGATTTTTAAATGGATCGTTAGCATTGTTAGCCTGCTTTGAGCAATCTGGTCTACTGGAAGGTGTCCCTGCCCATGGCAGGAGGGTTGGAACTTGATGATCTTTAAGGTTCCTTCCAACCCAAACAATTACATGACTCTATGATTCCACAATTCTGTGGTTCAGTGATTCTTACAGCAGCATGAGCTGCAGCAAGATTTTTCAAAGAAAGTATTCTTAAGGTATTTTAGTGCATTACCCATTTAGTCCACAGCAGCAGAGTTGAAGAGCAAATTAGTTGCTTCTTTTTTGTAAAATTTGCAGTTGGAACATGATTTTTATTCTTTGCTTTTAGTAGCAGTCCAAGGCAGCACTGGAATATAGAGTAACATATGGTCATTTCTGTATGTTCACAAGAAAAGCCATTTTTCAAATAAACAGCCATTAGCAAAACAATAGGGGCTTCTAATCTTATAAATCCTCTAAAAGATTGCCGAGACTGGGTAGGGGTATACAAAGCTCATGCTGGCCTATGTCTCCATTTTATTATAATAACAGAAAGCTGTTGTTCCTGCTTCGTATCCCCCGCCCCCTACCCCCCTCCTCTCATGGTGGATGCTGTGAGTGTTTGTTGTAGGAAATACGAGGTGAGGTCAGTGGTTGCTATTCCTCCATGAGCGCTGTGGGCTGCAGCTATTTCATCCTTATGGTCAGATCCTAAATGACTTGTGCCTCTTTCCAGGGAGCAAATTCCTCAACAGGAAGCAAGTACCCAGGGATGTAGGTATGTGCATGAGCTACAGATATAAACTGATTGTAGGAAGAGAGTGTTATGGAATAACAGGCAGCTGATGATTACACATGCACAGGGTGCTGGATGCACTGTTTCTGCTTTTTGCCCATTTTCTGTTCCTGTTTTGCTTTGCTGAGTCCCTGGATCTAGCGAAGGATGTTTGAATCAAGCAAAGGGAGAGGCAGGGATGATCTGTGCAGTGCAGAGACACCCACTGGTATACTTCAGCAAAAAATTACCCTGCCTCAAAACGTGTATGACAGCCATCTTAACTTGTGGTGATGAAATCGGAAACTGAAATTACTGATGTTATGGAATAACATCCTTCAGAGAGTATCCTAAATGTTAAATATACTGTGGCAGTAAATAGCTGCCAGTGCTGTACATCTGAGGGGACACGCCGAGCAGCCTAGCACTCCCTCCAGCACATCGTCCTAAAGTTGACTTCTGTGTTTTAGTGCTTCTAGCTGCAAAATGCAGCCTGAGGCAGTTTTGGAACTGAACACCATTCAAAGCAGTCCTAAGACTGCTCTAAACCCTGCCAGGAGCTGAAATGGTTTTATGGTCCTTGCTGTAAGACAGCAGTTAAGGTGGCTAAAATCTGCAGTTCAGATAAAGCCTGTGCCAGAGTTTCAAAGCTCACTAATATTTTAAATGCATTCTGTTCTGTCACTATCCACTCTTTGCCAACATGTGTGATCTAACCTCTTCACCCTAACATGCTCTGCTATTCAGTCTTTATTTCCCATCTTTTTTCCACCTTTGGTACCACTCAGTTTTCTCCCTAGCATACAACCTCTGTCCCTGTTGCTTTGAGAGCACACCACAGTGACAGCTCTTCTCTTCTGCATGTTTGGTGTGCACATACAATGCTCAGTATTGGATTAAGACACAGGAATTACAGATGCAAGCCTAAATCTCCAACTCTAGAATGATTAAATGAGAATCTGCTAGGGTTTGTTTTTTTTTATGAACTATCTTTTTTATCCTTAACAAGAAGCTTCTAACCCATATGGTTGTGGGGTTTGATCTCACTGTAATTGACATAACAGTGTCTGCTGCAATGTGCAGACAGTAAAGCTGTAAGGTCAGTGGCATCTTGTGTTTTAGAGAAGCAAGTTCAAATCCTTTCAGACATACAGGAACTACCCAAGATGATAGCTACAAGTCCTATAGTAGAAGAAGATCAGGTTCGAGACCATCTAAAGAACCTGAAGGTGCACAAGTCCATGGGACCTGATGAGGTGCAACCCTGGGTCCTGAGGGAACTGGCAGAAGAAGTTGCCAAACCACTATCCATCATATTCGAGAAGTCGTGGCACTCTGGTGAAGCTCCCTCAGACTGGAAAAGGGGAAACATAACCCCCATTTTTAAAAAAGGAAGTAAGGAAGACCTGGGAAACTACAGGCCAATTGGTCTCACTTCTGTGCCTGGTAAGATCATGGAACAAATCCTCCTGGAATCTATGCTAAGGCACATGGAAAA
>VZTO01017592.1:36262-56204 GCA_013400615.1 Syrrhaptes paradoxus
AGTACTGTGTTCAGATGTGGGGCCCCCAACATAAAAAAGACCTGGACCTGTTGGAGAGAGTCCAGAGGAGAGCCACAAAATTAATCAGAGGGCTGGAGCACCTCCCCTATGAGGACAGGCTGAAAGAGTTGGGGTTGTTCAGCCTGGAGAAGAGAAGGCTCCGAGGAGACTTAACAGCAGCCTTCCAGTACCTGAAGGGGCTACAGGAGAGATGGGGAGGGACTCTGCATCAGGGAGTGCAGCGAGACACCATTCTATGATTATAATATAAGGTGTCACAGTTTCATCCCCTGCTCCCTGCACAAGTTGTGTTTCATATACTGTGGGAACTCATGTCTTGTAGTTTTGCAGTTTCCTCATGAGTCCTTCCTGCAGCAGCCGTCACAAATTTGGCAGCTTGTGACTCCTCAGTGCACCATTTCTCCACATTGTCGCTGGGTGCTTTCCTCCAAGCAGGTATGCAGCAAACCCCATACTTATTTTGGGAGAGGGCACCTTCCTGCTTGTGCATTCACTTAGATCTTCTGTCTTTCTTTCCCTCTGGGAGTTTTGATTTCTGCAGCAATTTACAAGTGGAAAATACCAGAGGACTCCTGCTGAAGCCTTTGGTAGAGGCTTTAAAAATAAATATCTAGTCTTTGTGGCAATGAAGAAGAATCAAGAAATATGATCCTGCATATGAGATGGAAAATCCAGAAAATAAATTGAGGTTTAAGAAAAATCCTATCATTTCGAAATTATTCTCCTAACTTGGGAGGAGGGTATTAATGTAAAGTTTGGACCTGAGGGTACTGGGCACATCTCTCACAGACCCCGAGCATCCTGCCTCTTGCCCAGCTGCACCCTTGAGGTCCGCCTGTCTCCCGCCTCTTTCCTGCTGTCAGTGGGTGCGGGCGCAGCTCAGGGACACGGCCCAGGTACGGGCAGGAGCTTCGCCCTCCCTTCAGGCATGTGCAGCGCGTAATCTGTCCCTGCGAGTGTGTGAACGCGTGGGAGTGACAGACAGCGAGCGGCAGGCGGCCGGCGCTGCACATGCTCACTGGGCAGCGCGAGTGCCGCTCCACCTGCAGTCATGTGTCACTGCGGCCGGGACACGCGTGGAGGGATGGAGGGAGGGAGGGAGGGGTGCTGAAAACCCTCCGCATCCTCACCGCTGCTCAGCCTCGCCCCTCCCGGGCTGACGGGCCGACCCTCCCGCTGCCTCTCAACACGCTCCCCGGCCCCCCGGGATCACGCACCCACCGCAGCCGGGGCTGCCGGTTGGAGCGGCCCTTCGCCGCCCGCCTGGCCAGGCGCTCCCCCTCCCCGCGGTTCCCCTCGCCCCCCCGGCAGCGCTCTGCCCTCACCCATCCCCACTCCTCTCGCCCCCTCGCTCTCCCTCCCCGCTCCCCCCACTCTCCCCTCGCCTCCGTGCTCGCGCTCCCCTCCGCGCGCGCGCACGAGTGACATCACCCCTGTCCAATCAGCCGCCGCCGCTCCCCGCGCCCCCGCTCGGCCCCTGCGGCCCCGCGCACGGCGGGGGAGCGGGCGCGCGGGCGGCTGTNCGGGCCGTGCCGTGCCAGGTGTGCGCAGCTGAGGCTGGACGCCGGCGGGGTGACAGCGCGGCTGTGCGGCAGCGTTGCGCAGGTAGGGCACGGCTCGCTTCCCAGCGGGTGCGGCCCCCACCCGCTGTGCGCAGCGGGGTCCCGCTTTAGAGACGCGAGTCAGAGCCGCCGCCGCGCGCGGGTGGTCCCGGGGAGGCGGCGCCGCCGCCGCAGGTGGGTTTCCGCGGGCGGGGGCAGTGCCGCGGCGGGGTGTCAACTTTCCCGGTGCT
Source organism: Syrrhaptes paradoxus (assembly GCA_013400615.1). NCBI lineage: Eukaryota > Metazoa > Chordata > Aves > Pterocliformes > Pteroclidae > Syrrhaptes > Syrrhaptes paradoxus. Next base: position 38,076 of record VZTO01017592.1, read on the forward strand.
GTCGGGGGAGCTGGGATAGGTGTGAGGTGGTGGCTGGCCCCTCGCCCCGTGGCTGGGCGGCGGGAGAGCCCTGAGCTGCCCCGCGGACGGTACCGGAGCCTGGGCCTGGGTGGCGGGGCCCGCTCCCGGAGGCGGCGGCCGTTACACGGCGCGGGGGAGGGTGGGGGAGCCGCCCCCTCCGAGGGCGACTAGACGCTGGGGACGAGATTACTGGGCCCCCTGGGCTGCCGAAAGTGGGCCGCCTTCCGTGGGTAATCCTCTGGCGAGCGCTGTCCCCTCGCGATCGCGGGCCCGGCGGGGGGGGGGGACGCGGGCTGCCGCGCATCCGTGCAGCGCCTGGCGCGCGGCTGGCTGGCGGCCGGGAGGCTGCCGCAGGGAAAACCTAACGCTCGGTGTCGGCTCTGGTTCTTCTGGCGCACGCACGGGTTTTGGCAGCGTGCGGGGAGATGTGTCCGGTGCTGCGCGGGGGGTCGTTCAGCGCAGCCTCGCTCCGTGCCGTTGACTTGTTTGCGTTTTGGGGGTGATTCGGCTAAAAAAGGCATTTTTCTTTTCGTTCATTGGACCTTCTTGCGGTAAAAATAGTAATGTTTCACTTTGTTTTACCCTTGTAAAATGCCAGTTGTGCTTCTTTTCTGTGTCACTTTTCTGTAAATGGCAGTAATTCCGACTGGCTGTAGTAACACCTGCTGGTGAGAGCAGAAATGCCGCTTGCCGACATTGCCATTGCTGAGCAGTGCTGAAAGTCACCTGAAGGGGCTGAGCATGCCCGTGGTACTGTGCCTGAACTGCAGACTGAGGGAAGGGCTTTTTAGGAATTACATCTGCTCTAGGAAGCGATTTTTAATTCTGCTTATGAAACCTACTGGAGATTATCTATGCAGTTAATCAACTGTGCTCCATTTAGTAATGAGAGTAAAGTATGACCTATGAGCTAAGAATATTTTCGATGGTTATTATACTAAAACACATAAAATTATTCAAAGGGTTCTTTAAGGCTTTAAGAATAAACCATTATGTAGTTACTGGTGTGTACAACTTAGGAAAAAATAGCCTCAAAGGAGGTGTTAACTACACTTTACTTAGTATCAATCTTTTGTAGAAAATTACTTGTAGTCCTAACAAACACAGGACTTGAAATTGCATAAGAGCAAGGGAAAGCTTTCTGAAGTAACCAGAAGTTATTAAAAAATGTTATTCTTGCAGGGCAAGCATTTGACAAATCTGTATGAAAAGATGATCTTTAGCCCATGTTGTATAAATTATAATAATTGACCAGAATTTATTTAATAAGAACTTCTAATGTTGCAGGAGCCTATTGGTAGTATGGAGCTTTTGTTTGTTTACATTTGAATGTGTATTATCAGAATCAGTTACTCAGTTTTTGTATTTATGTTTTGTGATAGTTGACATTGCATCAAAATATACCTTATCTATCCCTAAATTTTGCAAAAAGTAAAGTTAAGAAGCTAAGCAAAACACTTCAGTCCTTGTCCATGTTTGTATTGTCTCCCATACTGGATTATCTGAGATTTCCTCTTTTATTTCTGACAGACAATGAAAAGTAAGGCAGTCTCAATATCTCTTGCATGATAATGCAAGAATTTACTTAATTTCACAGAATATTAAATCAATTATCTTAAACACCTTCTTCAGAAGAAATCCCACATTATTAAGGTCATGGAACAAAGAGCTTATAAGTGCCTTTTTGAGCATGTCTTCCTGATACAGTCTTAACTACAGGATCACATACTGTCTTTTTTTCTACAGGAACCCTGTCTCATTCAGTGAATGGGATGGGTGGAGCTCACTTGACACAATTCAGTATTTTTCATTGATCAGTATGTGAGCCCATTATTTATTTACTCCACATGACTCAACTCTGCTTTGAAGACAACTGATAACATCTGTATGGGCTTTGCTAAAGTGCTTATCGTGATTAGTATGCTTCACAAATAATTTTTATCAGACACCACCTAAGATGAGACAAGACTTTTACAGATAGTGAACAAAGGCACAAAGAAGTGGATGTTCATCTTGTGCACTGAATGAAGCAAAGTAACTTTGAGGAATCAGTGTGTGTTTTAAATATTGTATAAGAATATACACACTTAATGGAAGTGAATTGTGGTTGCATGGGCAATGGTGTTTGTCATTTTATAACTTGTGAGTGGTTGATTTAGTAACCTTAATAAGATTCTTTCATGTTGTTTGTGGGGTAAAATGTGCATACATGTCCCATATACTTTCTTAAAACCTAGAAAATTAAACTTAAGGGAATTTAAAAAGGCAAACAAAGAGGATGCAGAAAATTTTTTGCTCTCAAAGTAAATTGTACTGGATCCACAGTGGTTATCAACAGGATTGGAAAAGTTGAACCCTTTGCAAAAGCTCTTGAACTTTTAGTGTTATGAGTGCAGTCCCTTTTATGTACACCAGTGATAAAGCAGAGTGGCATAGCTTGCAGTGCATTTGCTCAGGTACTTCTAATAGTGGGAAGGTGGTGAAAGACTGGAGTGTTCTCTATTCTAGGCTTTAGGGAGAATGTATCATGGTGGGTGAGGGCTCTTTTGCCAGTCTTCTGCTAGCACAGTCGTTTTCACTTCGTCTTTTATAGATGTATCCTAATGACAGTCTCCTTATCCTCCTGCAGCCAGTCTCAGTATTCGCTTTTTAGGTATTCCTGATCTTGACCATTCTGAATTTGTCTTCGGTTCCTTGTCTCAGTCAGTCCTGTCTCTTGTTGCTTTTTGCCTGTCAGCATTCCTTCCATTTACTTTTCTTTATTCCCCAGAGCTTCCTCTTCTTGGTTTGCTAGGAGTGCAGCCTAGTCTCCTCTTCCCAGTCTCCAGTCACTTTTCTGTGCTTTAACCAGACCTTGGTCTCAGTTTTTATTCCTCTTCATAGACCATAAGGTAGCTTTTGTTTTCTTACGCTGAAACAACATGGTGCATTCTTCTAAGAGGTTGGTTAGGTTTCCATGTATTTTTGGAGATACAGGAAAGAGTGTAGCATTAACTCAAAGCTTACCTGTGTTGATGGCTTCAAACCATAGTCACTAACATTTTTTGAAGTAAAAGACACTTCCGCTGAAAGAAAGAAGAAAAAAATTTGATGTTTGAACTCTTGAATGAATTTTTCAATGAGGCATGCAAGTATGTGTTTCTGTATATGCGTTGTCAGAAAGCAGGGACAGACAGGACACTTTAATTGCCAAAGTTGCAAGTAGTACTAAACATTAGAAATGCTGAGCAACTTAAATAGTCCTAATTATGAAGAGACATCAGCAATTCTAACTGGAGAATATACTGTATTTTTGCTTACCTCTGCTAAGTTTTGGGAGGTTTGGGGCTGGCAAATGAAATAGCAGATGGTTTGGTTTTGATTTATACTTATTTTTTCATTTTATGTTCAGGTTTTTTGAAGCTATGTTAGAGACATATTTGCAAAAAGAAGATGTAAGCTTCTCACTGAATTGAGATCAGAATAAAAATGACGGACTGCACCACAGTATTTTGTTTACATAAGATAGTCCTTTTCATGTGATAAAAATACTATTTGCAAAAACTTAGTAGCTCTTGTGTCTGAAATGGGGGGCATAGGTGAGTCATGGCTTGCACCACAGACTGAATATTATAATTAATGTGAGACAATATGTAAAAACATTTCTGTATCTGTGGAATCTTCTTAAGAGCTCATACAAGTAGTGCAGTGTTGAAGAAATGTAAATATATGTATTTGACAAGTTTTTTGCTTGTATTTATGTAATGCTTTTTTAATTGATGCATAGGGGCCAGATTATGTGTTGTTGCTGTGCTTGTAGCATAGAGATCATGATTTAGTCATGGGATGGGTGTTCTTTTTATAGCTTTCTGGAAACATCCTGCTTTACCATAGACAAATTAATTTTCTGCAGTTTAGCAAAATAGTTGAACACAAGTATAACACTAAGTTACTGTTGATTCCTAGTCCAGCCAATACTCAAAGATGTTAGGCATGAACTTGAATTTAATGCTGTGTTAGCTTCTGCATGTAATAATTTTTCTTATCCATAAAATTTGAGTAATGCACTTCAGTTTAATAACTGCTAAATTTAATTAGCTTTTAAAAATCAAGGAAAGTTGTTGATATATTCAGTCAAGCATTGGAACAGATTACTCAGAGAAGTTGTGCGGTTTCCCTCCTTGGAAGTTTTTAAGACTCAGACGGACAAAGCCCCCAGCAACCTGATCTGGGTGTCTTGCCTAACCCTGCTTTGAGCAGGAGGTTGGGCTAGAAACCTCCTGACATCCCTTACAGCATGAGTTATCCTATGAAGTTATCCTGTCATTCTCTATAAGGGGGAAACATCAATATACAGTCTGAACAGTATTTTCTGAAAGGGGAAGGACAGCTGGCCAACAGGTGAAATGGTTAATGTTGGAATGAAATATTTAATGTTACAGACTGAATTCCCTTTTTTGTTTTCCTTGCTATTTAAATGCACTGCTAGGTTTGCTGTGTGTGTAAGGTAGGCTTGATGTTATATCATAGGTCTGTTTTATGGGAGATAATAACAGGATTGAGTGGCTTGCTCAGTTAACATTGGTATGTTGTAACGAGTTGTCGTACATAAGTAACGATACCTCTTCAGTTTCATTGGAAGAAAGGATCCCTTTTATTAATACAGCTATTTTATATTATGAAATTTATATCTTAAAAAATCTCACACAAGTAATCTGAATGTAAATATTTAAAACAAACACTGAATGTTGATAGGTAGAACAGGCTGTTAATGTTGTCTCAATGTTGTACCTAGTTCCCGTGCTAATCTTTCTGGGAATGTCAGTGCTTGCTGAACAAGGGAGATAACTGGGTGCCCTGTCTCAAGCAGAGAGATGGGAACAATTGATGAGTGACTGGTTCTAACACATCAGCTGCAGTGAGACAGGGAATTTTGGGTTTACCACAACTGGGAAAGAAGTCCATGCCATTTTAAACTTCTGTGTTCTGTAAACCCAATGATTTTTTGGAGTGCCTGCTTATGATTAAAGTAATATGTGATGTGATGATTTTTTGGAGTGCCTGCTTATGATTCAAGTAATATGTGATGTGATGAATACATCATTTTTTTGGAAGGTATCTTGATTTTATGAATATCATAAATTTACCTTTCACGTGTAGGTTTTTTTCACTGTGTCTGTTCTTCAGACTTCCCATGTTTAAGACTAATCACAGTTTAGGAGAAATAAAATAATTTGTTATTTCCTGTGTGAGAAAAGAGAAGCAGCATTATACCCTAAATATTTCTTAATGAAGACTTCCTTCTAGATAGCCAGATTTCTGACCAGTATGCTTTCTTTGAAACTTGAAATAAATCTGACTTTGTTTTGATAAAGGTGGTTAGTTGTCTTGCCAACCAAGACCTAAAATAAAGTTGAAGTAAATTATATGTCTTGATATGTTGAAGTTCAAATCTGTATTTTCCTTTACCAACCATCATTTGTGAACTTCTGAAAGTGCCTAGTAGGGTAACTTACCTGTTGATAAGGTTTGCTGTTTCTAGAAGCTAGAAGACTCACTGCTCTTGCTAGTAGTACTTTTAGCTAAAGATTGCATTTTTTCACTCTGAACATTTTTGAGCAAAGCAAAAAGAAAATAATAAGGATTAAGTTTAATAAGAACAACAAGAAATATACATTTTTTTGTTTTCTGTAGTTCTTATTGTGAAGAATAAGGCTGTCACTCTTTTGTACTATTGCCAGAAGCCCAGCTCCCCTTTCATCAGCTGTCTAGACTTTAGTTCTTTTATAAAAATGAACTTTGGAATATTGTACAGTTCCCACTTAAGATTTTCATTATAAAGGAGCTCAAAGGGACACCCACTGCTGTTGAAATAGATCTTGGGAAGCCAGGCATTCTGAAATGCTCCTTTCCCCTTCTTCTTGTCACTTCCTGAACTCTCTTTACTCTTGATTTTTATTATACGTTTTCCCTCAGACTTTTGCTGACCCTGTAATTTTTCAAAAATTTTTAACGTACTAGTGTTTTGAAAAAGTATCGAGTTCTGCCATTTACCCTAGGTGTAGTAATGATATCCCTGGAAAAGGCATAATCAGGCCATCACAATGGCAAAATTAGTCTGCTGCTTGACTGTAATAGGTTGTTTTTGAAAGTCACAAACTAAAGACTGATTAGTGTGAAAGTTCGGTATTATCTGATCTTAAAAATTATGTATGAATTTCTTTTTGATTGCTTTCATTTCTTTCTTCTTTATATAACACATAAGAACTGTGCCAGCTATTGCAAAAAACCCCCACTAAAGAATAACTAGTGGAATAGTGCCAGTGCTGACTTCTGTTCTAAACAACAGGGGTGATAGCTTAGTTATACTTTGTTGTTTTAACATCTTCCATTTCAGTTTTTCATTAGGTCTTGTCAGATGGATACTTTGGTTTTGGTTTGGTGTTTTTTTTTTTTTCTTTAGGGTTTGGTTTTTTTTTAAGTCAGTGTAGGAGACAAGACTTATCCTCAGAGTTAGGAGGGAATGCTGAATAAGATCCTCAGTTCTTTGGCTCATCATCATAGTTCATTGCATCTTTGATTTCTTGATGTTGATCTGCCCATTGAAAAGTAGATTTTTGCAAAATTTACTAGTGCATTAACTGAAAAATTACACTATATGGTGAATAATTCCTATCACAACCAATTTATCTCAAAATTCTTGTCTCTTTATAAACCGATTATTTGTGTAATCATAATATTAGCAGTTTAGATGAAGAATTAATTTCCTTTTAAGTAGCTGGTTTTTACAAAATAAGAATCTGAAAAGCATTAACAAAACCTAATTAAAATAATTAAAAAAAATGCATAACTGTCTCATCTGACACATTGATCTGGACACATCCAGTCATCATTACATTAACATAAATTTGTATATGTAAACAAACATATCGATATGCATACTCTTTTTTTTTTTTCCTTAATACACTTCTCTTTGTCTGAAGAGTGGACTGAAGAAGAAAGTTATCTCTAATAAGTACCCCAAAAATAATGAAACAAGAGAAGCAGATAGTATCAAGTGGGATGATTTTTAAGAAATGAGTTTAGAAATTACCAATTGCATTATTAAATGTTAGTGTAAACAGTACTTTGAGGTACTTGCATTGTATTGATGAAATTAACAAGAAAAATGAAACATATTTACTTGGTAATCGATGCTTTTTATTCTTCTGGGGACCTTCCACCAATCAATGCAAAAAATGAGTCATTACTTGAGGGATTTTCTTGAACTGAACTATTTCTCCCTGTTTCTTCTTGGAAAAATCATATTGAATGTGAATCAGGAGGAAAACCAGTATAAACTCTCCCTCTGGAATAGTGGAGTGGATAATTGTTTTAAAAATATTGAAGAGATTTTTGTTCTTAATGTGATGGTGATCTGTGTTTTATTAGCTAGGAACACTTGAGATGACTAAAGAGTTTTGAATGAAAAAGGCTTGATTGCATTTTCATTTCCAGCAGTTGGCTGGTTCATTTGTTATTAAGCCACGTGATTCGGGGGCATGGAGGAAAGTGGTATGTCTGAGAAGAAAGATTAATTTGCGCTTAGCTGTATAGGTGAGATACAAAAAAAATATAAATCTGACTCAACCAAGCATTTTGTTGTTGTGGAGATGGGAGTTTTGAATCTGCTTCTCAGAATGGCAGAGTCCTACAGAACCTTAAAGGCATAAAGAAAGTTTTGTGGTTAAAACAGCCCCAGGTTTGTAAGAAAGCACAGCTGGTCCCGTTTCCGCTCCCATTCTGTTACTGTAATACGTTTTGTGGGTTCTCTGCAGACCAGCTGACCCCGTCTTAAGTGTGGCTGAACCATAAAACCTGTTTTGTCTCATTTCTGTGAGATCTTATTTGAAGCGCTCAAAAAATATAAAGACTCTTTTTTCCTTCAGTGATTAACTCCACTGCAATGTGATATCTGCATCTGAAGTTAGAGCAGCTTCATTTAATTCAGACCTCGCCTATGCGTATACTGGAAGGAAGCACAGAGATTTAGGATGGTTCCTTTTTTTTAACTAGGGCAACTCTGAAAGAACCATACTTCAGTGTATTACCATATACTTACATATTACCTCAGTTTTATTTACGTTCCTGTAGCATTCTTTTTCTGCATCTATGCTAACATTTACCGGTACTGGTGTGACAAGAGGAGAAAGGAAAGTATGGAAAAAATATATATGCCTTTTTGGCTATTGTTAAAAAAATTTCAATTTACCATATGAACCAATGAGAAGAAAATTTACTGTTGTGTTACCACTTGATACTATTGAAGCACTGACAGTATTTTATGTTACAGAACTACTCTGACATTCTTTGCAGACCAGCTTGAAGAATAGAGATTAAATGTCTTTTTATAAAAACGGGAAAACATTTATTGTGTGGGTAATATCTAGGGATACTGGGCTATTTAATGGGGTGTGCAAACGGCCAAAGAGCGGTTATTTGGTGGCTTGACTTTGAGACATTATAATCTGAGATAACAAAATAATTCAAAGGGAAATATGGTTATCTGTATAACTAATAAACTGTGTTTTGGAAATTTTGGTTTACTAGCAGGATAATGCACAAAATGCTCTGTTTTCTAAGTAATTGTAGTTGTTGCCATTATATTTTAAATAATTGTATTGCTCTTCCTATACTTCTACATTATATATGTTTCCAAATAAAGATAATCTTTCTTGGCATACTACACACATTTTTGCATGCATTTGTGACTTAACGTATGTAATTGGACCACTTCTGAGGCAGGAATCGTAGTCTGACAATGATTTTATATTTCAGTTAGTTTGAAGGGAGATAGGGACACTTATGAGGATGAGCTCTTTAGTTGCAACGTTTCGCATTATTGCATGTAGATAAGTAGAAACATCTGTATTCTTGTTTTTCAGTTAGTCAGACCTAGAAGGCTGCCTTAGAAAATGGCTGAAAGCAATGAAGGGATCCTTTATAGATCAGTTTCTTAATTTGCTCATCCAGAGCTTTAGGTTTAGATGTTTTCTCAGTTCATTGTGATATAAAAGCAGAAATATTTGTTGCAGACTTTTAGAAATATTCTCCTATGGTTTTACAGACAGTTGCAAATAGTGGTAGGTTTTTTTGTTAATTCTGACTGCAGGAGTGTATATAAACATTACTGTGTCTTTTTTCTCTGTTGGTCTAGTGACAGTTGGCAGGTGCTAGCTTCCAATAAGTGAGAGTTGTAAGCTGCACAGCTTGGTAATTGGCACAGAATTTGGGTAAGGAAATTGCCTCCTTCTCTTATGCTACATTATAGTCTTTTTTTAATGACAAGTTCTTTTTATTTTCCTTTTCCAGAGAAAATCAGCCATTATTCAATTTTCTCAAAGAAAGAGGGCATACATGTGAGCAGCATTAGGGAGAAGTACTTGTCATCAGAATGGCTTCTGTTTTCCTGAACCAGCTAAGAGTCGACAGCTCAGTCTCACCAATATTTTTGAAGATCAGTCTAAGAATGTTTGAAAGTTAAAGTAGGTGCCAGTTGGCAAAAACTTGAGGAGAACCTGTGTGAACTGAGTGGCAAAAGATAATCCCGCACAAGGAAAAAAAAAGTTGTCAGTTTCCAGTTATACAGAGAATGGCTTCTTTTTTCCCCTCTGTTAAAAATAACATTTCTGTACCATGCATCTGAAACCATGATTCTTTTCTCCTTTTTTTCTTCCTGCTTCCTGGAAAATGAGGAAGAAAAGTTCTCTTTCTGCAAATTAGAGGAAAAAATATTATCCTGAGGTTCTACTGAAGGCTATTTCTATTGTTAAGATGATGCGGTAGGAATATGCTTGTGGATTAATTTTCATTGAAGCAGCACTTCTGTGTGTCACTCAGAATCAGCCTGCTGTACAAACATACTTTGTATGAATAGCAATACTGATGACTGTCAAGTAGGTGGTAGCAACCTGAAGAAAGACTGGAAGGTGAATGTGGTACAGTTAAAAACATAAAGGCATGTCTGGAAAGCATAGGAATATCTTGGTGACTTCCTCATGGAACACCCTAGCTCCTCCTCTAAATTCATGGTATAAGGAATTTTATTTCAAGAAATATATGATACTTAGGACAGGTGAATAACTGTTCTTTATATAATATTTATATTTGAAACCATTTAGGAATTTCTAATAAAATACAACTTATGCCTTTACTTTTTGTTTAAACCAATTTAATCATGCGTGTTGCTACCTAAAGGATTCATATTGAAAAAGGGTATTGGCAAATGCTAGATTCTCTTTGTAACGCTCTCTGACTTGTCATGCATCTTGTGTTCTAACTGCACACGCCTTTGGTGTCAGTACTTTATTCCCTCCTCTTAAGCCCGTATTACTCTTATTACTTTGAGTTGGAGAATCATAGTCTTATTCATTTGAAAGAAAACCCCGCCACACATTTTAGCAATAAAACATTGATACAGCAATTTTGCAGCTTACTTTGTTTATATTTTATACAGCTAGCTATGTAAATATACTTGTATAGTACAGATGTATTTTAATGTCTCTTGAAGCTTGTTAATTTTATCAGAATTGTATTTGTCAATACAACACTTATTTAGGAATGTTGCTGGTTCAGACTTCATAGATTATTTAACAATGAGGGTTATATTATAGGAGTTACTTTTTTCTGTTTCTTTGTTTTGTTTTATTTTTTAGATGGAGCAACAATGGAGTTTAGAGTGAGTTGTTTTGTGGGATACTACTGCTGAAAGACATTTAAAAGTGTATTTTGCTTCTAACAGATTTTGACGGTGTGTGCGAGTATGAATCACTGCACTTCAAGTCAAAGTTACAGAATTCACAGAAGTCTGGCATTCCATGAGCATAGAGAAGTCCCTTCATCCCTTAGAAGATCTGAGCTGATAATGTCTTGGAGTTTGTAGTATCTTTTCTTAATAAAAGTTTTGATAAAACATTTATGTGAGTATATTTTATTTGAGTAAATTGTATGAAGAACAAAACCACATGTTGAAAAAAATGCATTAATCTGCAGGTATCGTAATGCATGTTAGAGTGGGTCTTGATCTCAGAGCATCCAAACGTGCTTCTAAATTCTCCTTCTAAATATCAGGGGATAGAGGAGCGAGTCAGGGAGAGGCAGATCCCAAAGAAAATATATTAGAAAAACATTAATTAATTGATTAATCAGTTTGAATTTTGACTTTTTTTTTATATCTTAACAAAACCTCCATAGAAGTACATTATTTGTTCCACAGGGAGCAAGTTCAATCCTATTTTCAAATTCTTAGAAAAATAGTAATGAACAATGTGTTAACATCAAATGCATTTCATGACAATTTTCTCTGACATCTTTTATGCACTTCCAGTGGCACATGTATTTATTATAACTGAGTGAACTATTTCTGCAGAATTAGTAGTCTTTATTTCAAGATTGTCCATCCCCTTTTTCCATCATGAGTAGTAGTAACTTTTTTCCATTTTAATAAACTTTTATAATTCAAAATTCTGCTCTTGAAGCTTGTGTTACTATGAAACTTCGATGCTAAAAATGGAAAAAAAATATAGTTGTTTACCAGAGCTTTGAGGTACATTGCACCCTTGACAGGTCTTGTAATTCATAGAAAGAAATAGCAGAAGGCATTATGGATTTCCACTGGTTATTAGGTCTGACATTAGCTGTATATGTGAAGTAGGCATTGGAAATAATTTAGCTGTATCAAGGGAGTGGCACTGACGTAAAACTGATTTTAATGAGCTTTATCTGCAGACAGCTTTGAAGATGAGTAGTAGTTTGCATAACATCTTATTTTGTCCACAAAAGAGAGATTAATAGCAGCTGCAAAGCTGAATTAACTGCACAGCTCTCAAAGTACTCTTTGTTCACTGCAAGTAAGATGAAAACATCTGACTTGGAAGTGTAAAAGCATTATAATTACTCTTCTGCCAATACTATTCAATATTGTTCTATCAGCTACTTTTACTACATAAAATTCTTCTTAGATATTATATTTTTACATCCCTGAGCAATATCTGAACCCTCTCCTAAGAGGATCCCCTTGTAACCTGCTGTCTTAGCTGCTCGAGGGTCACTCTAGGTACCTATGTAGATTCTCAGGCAATGTTGGCATTATATAGAACTTGCAATGGCCATATCCCATCCGACGATCTCAGAATTTTATCATGTAGTACCCTATTGCTTTCCATGGATAGATATGTAAAACAAGGATGCAATTAAGTTTCTTACTTTGCAAAAGCCATTTCACTAGCTGTTTCTTACATTGATTTGGCTGCAGATGGAATAACTATAGTTGAAGAAGTTTTAAATGCTGCTTCTGATGTAATACATTTAATTTCTGATGCTTGCTAAAGGCACCTAGAATGCTTCAGAATGTGGATAAATTTAGGTTGTACTTTTCACCTCTGAAAAGAATTGAATCTCTTGTGAGTGTTGGTATCAGACATCAAGCTAGTTGGATTTACCATTGTATAAGTCACGTAGATTATTTCTCTGCTTTTTGGTGTCTGTGGGTGCTTAGTATTTCATATATCCTTTAGATACAGATTGCAACATAGACCGATGTTTTACTTTCATTTCAATACTCTTAATTACCTGAACATTTCATTTGGCTCTGATATGTACCTTCAAGCATATTGGCTGCAGAGTGTTCACTTGGTGCTCTCACTGTATGGGGTTGTCAATTTTATGTGATGAATAGCTCAGTAATTATGGAGGCGTTCCATACCTTGTAACTCTACAAAGAATTGTGAATTCCATTCATTCTTAAAAAAAATCCAATTCAGGTTCTTTAGGAATCATTAAATTGTATTTTTAAATAGCATGTTTGTAACTCTGAGTCTTGAGATAATTTTCTAAGAACCTGCAAGTAAATTAGACAATTAGTTTTAATTAAAATTAACTAAAACCTGTGTTCTTGCAGGAAAATAATATCTGTGTCTATCTTTTGCTTCCATTTTTGTTTTGAATGGTTATTTCTTAATGACACTAAATGAAAAAAGTAGTGGCTGTCAGATAGTACCTGTGTTCGCCTAAACTTCATTGATTGATGTGCAAACATAGCACTGAATACTTGGAAGCAGGGAGGGAAGGGGGTTATTGGTAGCATTTCATTTGAGGACAGTTTTGCAGTATTTTTGACGTTCAGTTGCTGATAATGCAATTCTTCTTTTTAGTGTAGTCATTCTGCTTTCTTCTAACTATTTTCATCTGAGTTATTAATCCTAAAAAATTTTTAATTTTTTTCTGTCATAAAGATGCAGAAATTGAATTCCTATTTCATGGCTCTTTGTATTAGTTTGAATATTTAAATATATTAATAGGACACAGGAAGGAATGATATTCCGGATTATTTCATGTGGTGTTTGCCACAGAGGCAATATATTCATTCTGAGAAAAAGCAGAGAATAATATGTTTTTTTAGTAGATGAGCTCCTGAAAAATTTAAAAGTTATTGTCTCCTACTTAAAAAGTAAAAATAATAACCTTAACTCTTATAGGGATCAGTTATTCAATGTACTACTTCATATAAGCAGCAGAAGAAGAGGAAGGTAACAAAGAATAGCTTTAAAGTGTCAAACTGCAAGGGGATTTTTTTCCTGCTTTTCAGTGTCTAGTTTATTTATTTTTAAGTGTTTTCAATTTTATTTTTAATGAACAGACTCAGCTATGCCAACCTCTTTTTCTCAAAATGCCAACCTCCTTGCAGTTTAATGTTTTTTTCCATGTTTTAATGGAAGTACCTGATTGCACCACTTAGTTTGAAGGACTTTGAGTCCTTGGCTGGAAAAAAGAAAACACTTTCAGGACAATCGGGAAGAACACACTGACCCCACAGCTAGTGTCTGAACTGTGCAAATCTCAATGGTCCTTTAAAAACAAGTTCCCTTAAACTATTTGCCAGTGTCATTTATCTCCTTCCAGCTGCCTCTGTAGCTTCGTTTAGCTCACAGACATGCACAGTCTCTCACCAGATAATCCCCAAAGACAGCACTTGTATTTGTTATCTTTCTGGGCACAGCCTTTTATCTCCTGTGAACCCATTTGATACGGGTTTCTGGTCCTCATATGAACGATACACCAAGTACTGCCCTTAGATGTTTGGGTGGAGGATTGTGAGGATGCTATTTTCATTGATTTTAGTCCTTTTTTTTCCTTTTTCCAGTACTTAAAGCTGTTGAAGGGCATAAGAACAGTCAAACAATAGAACAAAGTCTGAATAATTATCATAGATGTAAAGGAGGAAGAACTTTACCGAATTTCATTGCTTGATGACAAGAAGATCTATTTCAGTTTAAATTAATAACTGTGGTGGGTTAACTTTGGCTGGATGCCAGGTGCCCACAGGCCCCTCTGTTGCTCCCCTTCAGCAAAATAAAGGGGGAGAATAAGATGAAAAACTCGTGGGTCAAGATCAAANGCTGGCGGCCAGTGTGACACTCAGTACTGGGAGGGCTGCTGTGGGGATACTGACTCCAGCTCAGCAGACCCCAATACAATAACTAATGCTGGTTTTCTTCTTTGATTTTTTTCCTCATCATGCAATAGGTTAGTAGTTTTAGAATAATCATTATGTTTAATTTTGAGTGAATTTTATCTTCTGAGATTTTGGTAGCTGTTCAAACAAGTGTATTCTTTATTGACACATTTGGACAGATGGTACAATATGTGTAAGGATGTTCTTTTCTCCGGGACTGAATTTTAGCTTTGACTGTTGAGAGTTGGGGATTATGTTCATTTTCTCTCTCTGATTCAGACACTGATGTGGCCCCTGGAGAGTAGTCTTGTGGTTATCACTACAGGCAGTAAATGAAAACTGTAAGATAGGAGAAGCAGGTCATGTTTTATGTTCAGGTCATGTTTTATGTTCTGTTTTTGAGTTTATCGCTAAATGGAATAATAGAAAAGTCAATGCATATTGAAACCTCAGGGCATCATTTGCTGGTGCTGATACTGTCATGAGGTGGAGTTTGACAGGTCCCTGATTAAATATTTGCATGATTGAATTTAATGAGAAAAGAGGCGATGTTGATGTTTCCACTTGAATTTATGTATGATTCTAGTCAAACAGAAGTGGGGTGTGCCCCTGACCTTTTTTTTCTGTGTAGCTGTGGTATTGATTGTAGTTTATTTGTCTCTGAAGAGTTGGTTTTTTAAAAGAGATCACCTTTTTAATGACTTGGTAAGTTCTAGGAGGAACACATTAGAAATAACTTGAAAAACCTGTCACTTATTACATCTTTTAATCAAATACATCCTTTTGCTTCTTAGTTAGATATTTCTTACAACAAACAAAGAAACCCTCCCAGAATGCTCACATTATTTTTGTTAATGCAAATAAATTTGACTGAGCCATCTGAAAAACCAAGAATCTACAAGTCCTGAGGCATAAAACATCTCCCATTGAATCCAAGTGGATGCATAGTAGTGTTACTAAAATATTTGACTTCAAGTTTTACTTTTAAGTATGGAAGATTTGGAAATTTATTCAGCCTATGTTTTTTTAATAAAAGAGAAGGCAATAGGAGTGATGTGATTTCAGCTCCTTAGAAGTATATTTCTGTCCTGCTGAGCACCAAGAAGTTAAATTCTGTTTACAGACATTGTTTGTGGGTTCCTGTGCGATTTAGCAAGAAGTCCATAAAATTATCAAATAAAACACTCATAAAAATTGGTTGACTGAAAAAATAATGAATCATTCCCCTGTGGGTCATAGTGATAGTTTATTGTTTCACTTTCATTTGGTAAGACAAAGCTGTAAGGACAGGATGAGCAGAAGAGCACTTGGCAAATATGCGTTCACATACTGAATTTGTAGGTGAACAAAACATACTAATCATGTATCAGCTTATTGTAGATAAATGTGAATATATTCTTAGAAATTTTGAATTTTCAGTCAATCCCATTTTTATAATTGAGAACCTTTAAGTATTTTGATTTGACAGTCTCCATCTGCTGATGCAGGTAGCAGTTATGTCACATAAGGAAATGTATTTTCACCAAAGTATACTGTCACCTAGCAAAGAGAGAGTTTAATAAACACACAGTGATATCAGCTGATTTTGTATCTGATCATCCAAAGTGATCTTACAATGAAAAAGATGATGGTGGAAGGTTGATGTTTGAGTAGGGGAAAAAAAAAAAGGAATTTCAAGATTTTGGAAAAAAAAAAGAAAAATAGTTCTGCACATAAGAATACTGCTAATCCTGTGATCCTGCATGGAGAGTAAATAAACACAGACAACTTGCTGACTGGAAAAGGGGAATCATAACCCCCATTTTTAAAAAAGGGAAATAAGGAAGACCTGGGGAACTAGAGGCCGGTCAGTCTCACCTCTGTGCCTGGCAAGATCATGGAGCAAATCCTCCTGGAATCTATGCTAAGGCACATGGAAAACAAACAGGTGATTGGTGACAACCTACATGGCTTCACCAAGGGTGATCGTGACTGACAAATTTGGTGGCCTTCTACGATAGGGTTACAGTGTTGGTGGACAAGGGAAGAGCAACTGACATCATCTACCTGGACTTTTGCAAAGCCTTAGACACTGTCCCGTGTGACATCCTTGTCTTTAAATTGGAGAGACATGGATTTGATGGATGGACCTCCTGGAGGTTAAGGAATTTGCTGGATGTTTGCATATGGTTCTGTGAACTTAATTTATCTGTTCTGAACCAAATTGAGGCAACTGGGAAATTATGTTGTTTTGTATTCTTGTAGTTAGTATTCTTACAGTTTTTGGAGGATTGTTTGGGTTTTTTTACTGCTCTGGATGCAACTGTTAGAGAAGCTGATCTTCATTGCCAGGTAAATTGCATGACAAAAGATTTTTGGTGATTGCATTATTTGGTAGATAAGTACCTATAATAAGTAGTGCTCATATTTATTAACTGCCACTGCCCTGTTTAAACATAAATTCATCTATCTGAGTTAATCACTTTATGCTTGTTATAAAATTATTATTTTGTCATAGTGTTAAGCTAGGAGTTATATCAGTTACTAGAAGTCAGCATATTGCAGGAGCCAGTGTACTGTTTACAGCACACTAATGGACAGAAATTTGATATTTTTTTTATCACACATAAATGGCAAGGGATTTAAGTTTCCCCATCACAAATACACACATTTCTAATGAAACTCTGAGCATGTCAGCATGATAGTGTGTCTTGCTTTGAGCTGTCCTGCTGTTTTGAATAGTTGTGGAAAATGATCCCTTAGTAACATAATTTACTTTCTTTTTTAATAGAGTGATAGGATTATGAGTTAAAAACTTACGTTACTTGTGTTCGTTTTCTCTTCAGTCTGAGAATAGTTAACAATTTGTAGTTAGGATTTCTGTTTTGTAATGGAAACTGCTGATCTGCCTCAAAAAATGGAAGAGTGCAGACTCTGCACTGGTTTGTTAGATACTGGTCTACCATATTAAGATATCACAGTTGGCTTTAATAAGTAGTTCTGTCTGCCAGCCTTTCTTGTAGAGTATCTGATGAACCATTTTTTTTTGTATTTTCTTTGAGAAAAGTTTAGCATGAGAGCAATGAAACAGAATAGTTACCTGTCCGGTTTGATATGCAGGCAGGCATCCGTAGATAGCTTGGACCCACCTCTTGCCCTGGTAACTGAGGCTATGGGAAAGTTTTCAACAGATTGGATGAAATATGGGAGATGTTTCAGAAGGGGCACTGGGAATTTGTCCTTAAGGAAGATGTCTGTGGGATCTACATTTTGCTATAGTAGACCAGAAGACATATTACTGGGAAGGTTTCTAGGAAGAGCTTGTCTATTTTAAAAGAATATTTTATTAGATGACAGTTTTTCATCCTCGAAGTAAAGTTCTTTAATATTTGTGTAAGTCTCAGCTTCTTCAAATGCACTGAAAGTATGTATTTACAAAAACTTTTTTTTTTAAAATGCTCTATGTGTCAATAATATGCTGTTTGAGTCATTCCTGGGTAGTGCCAAGTAAACTTTTATGCCCTATAAATTATCTGTTTCAAAAGGTGTCTTATTTTTGTCAGCTCCTGTATATAGTTTTACTAAAACTAAACAACCCAAAAAACCACTGGCCTGCTGTATTTTGTACTGTCATAAATATAGTTTTGGGCAACATAATC
>VZTO01017593.1:0-42205 GCA_013400615.1 Syrrhaptes paradoxus
ACCCAACAACACACCTAGCACTTCAGCTGCTGCTGCTGGAAACACCAACCTCACCCTGAACACAGACCAGCAGCACACCAACTATGTAAAAGAGACAACTCCAGGCTTCCGCTTAATCTTCTTATTACCACCAGGTCCTCTGCACTTCCAGCCTCTCACCCCAATCCCAAGACAAAATAAGCAGGTTGTACATCCCAGGTTTGCACCAGACTCTGTAAGATCCTTATGGGTTTGCAGAATGAATTGAGCACTTCACACTCTGGAGATGTGAAACCAAGCCCTTCCCCAAACGTTATTCACAGTTCAGTGACCCATATCCTCCTAAGAGCAATCATCAGCTCTCTGCTCCTGCCAGCAGATGCCCTGACGATGTCTCAATACAAAATTTCCTCCCATTCCAAACAACAGTTGCTCAAATGGAAAAAATCCAAGTAAAATAGAAATCTTAAAATCCACCATATAAACTGCTGATGAACTTCATACTTGAGCCAGGGAAAAGAAGTAGGAAGAGAAGAGACAAGTTCAAAAGGCCAGAGGTAGAAGCAGATTCTAGTAACCTTTTAAGAGTTAGTTATACAGATCCTAATTGAAATACATTTATAGGACTCCTGGAGAATATGTGTTTTTAAAATGCAATATGCAAAAGAAAATGCAAAGTGCTCTTGGCTTGAAAGTATGTGTAGAGTATGAAAGATTAATGATTTGGAGACACATTCATTCAACTGTCCCAACAATTTCTAGGGGCTGCTGTCTACAGAATGAGCCCTGATATACCCCAGACATAAATGGGATTCAAAAACTAACAGCTGTGAAGAAGTCTTCTATTAAAATAAAAATACACACAGTAGCCTGCATTCAAAACTCAGCACTTCTTGTTGGCTCTCCCCTTAAAACACATCCAGTTTCATCTAGGTTTTAGTGTGAACGTTTGTGCCCATTTTTCAGTTTACATAAAAAACATGTGCCTGGTGATAAGGTGCACTGGAACATGCGTTCTTGATTGTTTATGTCCACAAACTGATCTATATGAAATCAATATATTGGTCTTGCTTTCCATCAGCCTTGACCCGGTTTACAGGGCTATAAATCAAAACAGATTAGATTTACACAGTAGTAAAACCATAACAATTTCAGTGGGCATTAACTTTTAAAGGTTTTGCGGCTGACAATAGAGAAGAGGGCGTGAGAACAAGTCTAGCTCTTGGACACCTGATACAACATTGTGAAAACTTTACTGGATCTCTAAACTGCTACACAAGCACACAGAGTAAATGAAATGAGGGATATTTCAACTCTACACGAGTTCATGTCCTCTTTCAAATGCAGCTTAAATATCTCCGTGTAAAAATAGGCCCCAGCCAAGCCATCCCTCAGACGAAGACATCTATCTGCAGCTTTCACTGACAAGCTGTGAGACTTTGTTCCCATCCTGGTTGCACATTTGGATGGTGTTAAAATGTTGGTTCATTATCAAGGCTGAGTATCCCTCCATCTTATAAATACAGCATTTGCTGCAGTAAAAATTTCCAATTTACAAAAAATTGGGTGAATTCAAAAAAGAGAAAAAATGATGGAGTTGATGAAAACTATAAAAGCAATTATTCTTGTTAGCTGTTCCTAGGGGAAGAAAAAAAAAAAACCTGCAATGTTAGTCTAATAGTCATTTCTAGGAATCAAACATCTTTTTGGAAATTGCATCAACTGAGTGTCAGACTAGGGATTGATAGCTCTGCCTCAAGAGTTCCCAATCTTGACCATTTGTTGATGCCCTTCCACCCAGCCCTTGAGCACGTCCACACTACTGTCTTTGGTGTATATCATGTAATATGTCACTTGTGAGCCAGAAAGTGGAGAGTGAAACAGGCAGAAATAGGGGGGAAAGATTTTATCTAGAGCTTTGCATGTGGCTGGGGAACAATGTTTAAAAGCTGATGAGAGGAAGGGTGGTGTGGCACAGGTTGAATGAAGAGACCAATGTGATAGAGGCCTTTAAAAAAGCCAGGATGCAGGATCAGAGACAGAGGAACGCAGGAGTTTTATGACAGCAAAATCACATACAGCATGAGGGAGGAGTAATGTTGAAACACAGAGAAATATTTCCTACAGTTTATTTATTAAAAATCATTTCTCAGAAATGAACACCTGCCTTCACGGCAACTGCTCTTCTCCAGAGAAGAAATGGGGTCTATTAGTTTTCCTTTGTATATCCTGCATTGTTGTAATATTGAGCAATACTTGAATCTAATTCTTCTGACACACAGTTATGAAAAATGTAATTTTTAAACCTTAAAATATTTACACAGCTAGTGAAACATACACAATTAAAGTCTGAATCAAATTGTCATTTATATGTGGCATACAAAAACAGTTTTGTTAAATTCAATCAGCTAAAATAAAAGCGGCAATAAAGTATCACCAGACAAGAGCAACCCATTTTTGTCTGCATCCAGCTGTTTGTTTATTTATGTGTTCATCTGCTTAATGAATTTCCACCAGCCTTGCAAATGCATACATTTTAATGACAATTTTGAAGAGGCAACTTATGGGATTGGGGAGGGGCAGGGAGGACACACATTTTCTTCTCAGTCAGGAACATGGTGTACCTGAGTTTCCATCTGTAGTAAATGCATTTACTTCTGTTGTAGCCTTGGTTATAGTAAGATTTGGCTGCTGAATTACTCCTTTTGGACTTGGGCA
This sequence comes from Syrrhaptes paradoxus, assembly GCA_013400615.1. Lineage (NCBI taxonomy): Eukaryota > Metazoa > Chordata > Aves > Pterocliformes > Pteroclidae > Syrrhaptes > Syrrhaptes paradoxus. Next base: position 2,698 of record VZTO01017593.1, read on the forward strand.
CCCAGTTTAGCATCTTGAAACCTACTACAAGGAGCACTACATCACCATAAACCAGATCAACAAAAGCCAGTTGCATCAACATCCAGGTCAGCAACATATTCACTAGAGAAATGACCACTGTGAAGCTTGTGCACATGGTCAGGATGTTAAAATTTTCCTACCTCCTTTGTAGGAGTATGTTAGTTTCAGTAACTACATTTGTACAGTGCCTTTAATGATAAGATTCTGTCCTGTGAGTGAAGCTCATAAAATGTATGGGATCAATAATATTAGGAATAAAACTACTTATTACTATTAATAGTTTGCCAAGGTGGTTAATTTAGTTTTTCTCACTTTGCTGCCTGGATGAACCACTGTTACACGCAAATCATGGAAACAGACTCAAGTGCCTACTTACACCTAATCTTGTTCAACAATTTCTTTTCATTAGTGGGATAAAAGCACTCGGCTGCATTCAGCGCTCCATTATATGCTCTTTGAGTCTTTGGCTTAACCCTTTTAACATGATTAAAATAAACAAAGATCAATGTGGCCAGCATTCCTCAGAATGACAAAGACAAGCCTAATTGCTATTGAAACTTCACAAAGGAAACAAAAAAGCTGAAACTTTTTTCCTTTTTTTTTTTTTTTTTTAACTTGGGGGAAGAAGTCTAATTGATTGTGATTAGTAAAGCCAATACTTGGAGATGTTGTCTAGGTTACCAGATTTATTGTCGCTTTTCAGCAGTCTTGGCCATTACTTAACTATTGGATTAATCGTATGCAGAACAAATCATCTGCCATTTCATTTTATGACTCATTAAGCAAGTATAGGAGATAACCATTACTGCTTTTGGGTGTAAGGAGATTTCAAAACTTGTGCACTGCTAATGATACTAGAATTAGGAAAAGCAAATACCTTGCTGTGTGCAAAGGTCAGAGTAAGCGCTAATGGAATACTTATCTGCCCAAAAAAGTAAATTAAATCAATTTCCTGAGCCTTGTAAGAGGTATAAAGAGGAGACAGGAGGCTGCAGGATGAAGAAATTGCAGTTCACTTGCAGGTGGCTCTCAGGGATGCTCTAATTCACAGCACTGCTAACCACACAACCCAGCAGAGCTGCCACCAGACTTTCTCACTGAAAGGAGGGATGCACTTTGGACAGGGGTGGTGCCAGCTAGGAACATGTCTGGATTTTGGGGAGACTGATACCCAAAGAAAGGAAAAAGGGTTTACTGAGACATCAGTAAAAAAAAAAAAAAAGGGAGAGAGAAAGGCTCCTCTGGCCAGGGTGGGCAGAGTACGTGTCTATGCTGTAAGGTTTTTTCTGGAGATGTCGTGAGTTCTCTCACCCTCAGCCTGTGCTCTCCCTCAAACCCCATCACTCTTGGTAAATCTCAGGAGGTGCAACACCTTCCTCTGCTCCTCTAGCATGGGAGAGCTTTACAATTTGACCTTTAAAGCTGTGAATAATATCAATCAAAGCATGTTATTCTCGTCAGCATTTTAATAACTATTCTCAATATTGATCACACTTTAGCCATTACCTACACTTATTCTACTAAAAATATAAAATTTCTTTCCCCTCTCATTCTTAAAAAACTAAAAGCATGGAAACCTGAAGGGGACTATCTTAGTGAAACCTACTGTCACAGATAAAACATTTTTAGGAGATGGGAAGAGGCAGGAAAGACATGTAATATGTCAACACAGAGCCCTCTAAAGTCTCACTGAGTTAGGAAAGGCCTGTGAACGTGGGGTTATTTCCCCCAGGTTGAAATATGGAAAAGGGGACGGTAGAACTCACATGTTCACTAAGAAAAACCAAAGTGCCCCTGTGAAGCCTACAAATGATGGCCTGTAGCAAGAAAACCCACATTACAAAGGCATTACCAATTCTTGGCAGCATGGGAGGGACTCTTTTGGGTTGGGTGTAGGAAGAAGAAAGGCAGAAGCTGGCACTCAATTCCTTCTCGACTGTGTTTCTTCCACACCTCTCTGCTTGCCCAGGTTCAAAAGCTGGATGCCAGCTGAGCGATGCACAGCATCAGAGCAAGAGGAAAGTTAAAACAAGCTGATCCTCTTATTTTAAACGAATCTCATTTCTTATCTCCTCCCTGCCTGGAGTTGTGATTGCTGATGTAAAATTTCAGTGACTAAACAGCAGGGAGGCATCCAGCGTGTGTGGCATCAAGGTAACCCTAGGACTGAACGGATGAAGTCTTTGAAATTACTTGCTGTTGGTGGTTACAAGGTGTTCTAAGAACTTGCATGATGTTTGTGAGCCATTTGGCTTAATACTCTTGCTGATGAATGAGTTTTCATAGATCCAGGACAAACTCCTCATTTTTCTTTCCCTTTTAATAGGACTCTACGGTGCAGCGCCTCTGGAGCTGGCACCTCGTAGAGCTGTTTTGTCATTACCCAAGTTGCTGTAATGTTCTCCTTTGAGTAAATGCTAAACTTTTTTTTTTCCCCTCCAATTTACTGTTCTCCCATCATTCTGTGTAACTGCATTAGATAGGAAAGATGTTGCATCTGTTTACCAAGAGAAAGGATTGCTTTATTGTGTTTAAGAATACAAACATTTCCTTGTTCTGTCAGCTTTCCTCACTTAAAACTAGGAAAACACACAGCCTAGAAGTGTCCCATGTTCTGGAGACAGAACATCTTATGGGGCTATCAAATACAGGTCACATAAACAGGTCGTTACTATTTTCCCATTAATTTATTTCTATTACTGGAGAAGAGAAAAAGGAAAGAACTGTAGAGTGACGGTCTCAGGATCAAGTATTCCCCCCTACACAGCAGTCCAAACCTTTACAGCTTCATTGGTTGCTGTTTACAAAATGTTCTATACTGAAAAAAATCCCTGAAATTGTTATTACTATTATTAATTTAATATTACATGTATATTTGTTCACAAAGTACTCTTTCGGTGGTACTAAGGCAGAGAAATCTCATTCATCACATCACAGCTTCTCACCCTTCCTTTGTCCGATACTATCCAGAGTGTACCATGGAGGGTACCGTGATTTTCTCAGATTTTTTTTTTTTTCACCCCTTTTCTATTTCACCTCATTTAACATACTAACTACATGCTAGGACTGCAAAAAGAATTGCCTTGCATTACCATCTGAATGCAATGAGAACCCATTTTATGCTGCCTTAACTTTGGATTTCTAATGCTTTGAATGCAAGGGGTAAGCATTTTGCTTAACAATGGGGTGCTATTATTAAGAAAATAACAGTTAATGGCCATATCTTCTTGCTCTGAGAACTCTCAACTGCTTTGAAACATGAGGCAAATCCCCTATTTTGCTGTTCTAAATGAAAGCACCACTGTAGGTGAGATGTTTTGATTGTGCTGCCAAGCACTCTCCTTCACTCAATTTAACCTGCTCACGTAATTTAACTCATACGTAACATTATTTTAGACGCTTTTTTATTATTTGCAGGCAATTACATCTTATTATCTTACGTATTTGCTAAACTTTCTCTTTAACTCCCTTAGTGTTGCCGGCCATTTTAATTGACCTCACGAACATCTCAGGTTCCCGGTGACACATCTGTTCCCGGAATTACAGCATCGCAGGGCCTGACGAGAGGCTGGAAATCAGACGAAACAGGTTAAAGTGGAATGGACTGGCTGTAACAGGCAATACGGACTGTCTGTAGGTGGGTGAGCGCGAGGTGCCAATCACTGCAGGCTGATAACAAGTGGCAGGGGAGCAGCACGCTGTCACAGCCCCAGCTCTGGATTTCCTCCGTTATAATGATCCTGTGACAACTGCACAACCTCCCAGGCTGCCAAAGGCTTATACCAACACATGAGCATTCATAAATACACGAGAGCTTGTGCCTCACTTGCTGAATTCATCGACCCTGGCACTTCCACAAGACAGGGACACATACACTGAGATAGTACTGAGCAGAGCAGGGCAGAGGACTCTCAGGGCTCACCCTAAAAAGGTCTGGCATTAAACAGACCAAATGAGGCTTCTTAGCGGGGAATGAACACGGACTGTCTATCAATCTGTCATGGTAAAAACAAGCTCCAAGCAGAGGCGTTGTTGCCCTTATGGACAAGGATGCACTGAGCTGCATGGGAAGTGGGCTGCAAGAAATGTGTTAAATAAAATGACAAGGGAGCAGCAGGAGAGGGGAGAGATCGAAATAAGAGCAGAGATGTTATTAGGGCAGACAACCAAGATAGCCTTGGAGCTACCAGCATATGTGTCAAATAGCTGGCTGGTCAAAGAGTTTTAGTCACTGTTCTCACAGTTCCTCATCAGCAAACCCTGACTGGAGTCACTGAAATAATTCATTTTAACATCTCCATGAGTTACTTTTAGAAACACAACTTCGGTACCTTTTCTTGTATCTACTTAACCAGCCAAGTTTAAAACACTCCACAGAAGTTTCCAAGGGGTTAAAATATGTGGCCCCTGTATTTTATTTATAATCATGTGGGGTAAAGCTTCACATTCCTCACACATTAAGTGAAAATTACTCTTTTGTATTTTAAACTACTTTCAATACCATCTGGAGCATTTTAACACTAGATGACTCGCTAGCAACCAGTATAAAAACCAAAGTGCTTATAAGAAAGATACATGGCTACAAGTTGGCCCATTAGTATTCAATGGATTATTTTATAACTTTTGAAGATACCAGGCTCTGATCTGCATGCAACTCCAATTAATGTTAATGGGAATTATGTGAACATCCACAGTAGTTATATGGCCCTTAAACTCTTGGTACAACAACTCTCATTGTCTACTGCTCTAAATTTGCATAAGCAATTAATGTCTCATTAATGCCTCATTAGGAACTCATATGGTGTGAGGGAGGAAAGAGCATTATTGCCTCTATGGAAACTGTATTAGGTCACACATGAAAATGACTTTACTGGTTTCATCTTGTTTTGCATTTGTACATGCAGAAGACGACGAAACAGCAGAGATGCACACTTTGGCAGAGATCAGCGCGACTGCTGCGGAGTACGGCAGGTCTGCAACTGCAGGAGATGTCTCCAGTTAGACACAAGACATTTAGGCAGGGACCAAAGAAAGCCCACTGAGCTTCTCCGATAGCAGAGCAGGCTCAAAGCAGTCTGCAGTTGGTAAATCTGATATTGAACTTCAAACAACTGTGTAGTCCCATTGAAGTCAATTAAAGACGTATACTTTGCTGGCTTGGAGCCATCATCCCTTCACGCTTACAGAAATTAAAACCACTTCGGTTTGAGGTTGTTCTGTTACATTCAGTGAACCACCCGACTAAACCCATAAGGATCGTCCATCCCTTAGCCCAAAAGCTCCTTCTGCTCGCTCTGCAAGGCTGGGAGCTCCCTCAACATGTGTAACTCCTGGTTCAATGTTTTGGTGTTCATTCTCTGAACACTTCACTGAAAAAGAAGCGGAGACATGGGGGACAGTGTTTTGATCCTTTATATTTCTAAATGCATGCACTGGATTTACAACAAATTGTGAGGCAAAGCAGTAGCATTTGCAGTGCAGCAGAGTACCAAAGCTGACATCAGACCCTGTCTCAAACATCAGATTTTAAAAATCTCCATACAAACAAACTATACCCTCCTGGTAGGAAGCCAGGTTGTTGCTGGAGGAGCTGAGCTTTTCACTGTGCTCTGTATTTAGATGAGATCCAAAAATTTAATTCAGAACAATGTGAATCAGAACCAGAGCTCTGGCATATGCACACTGGCATCTGAAATTCAAAATCCTCAATCTGTTCTACTGAAGCTTTCTATGAAAGCCCAAATCCTCTGCAATACTCCATGATGCTGACAGGCCTTGGTGCAGTTGTTACATGGAGTGTTTTAAGGACCAGCAGCTGAAGGAGCGTGTGAGTTACTGATATATTCAAGAGTCCACTTAAATGACAGTCAGGAGCTGGATGGAGCCTCCTTACTGAACAGATGCTGAGAAAGCGTTATATCACCTGAGAGAATATCCAGTTCCCAAGAAAATCTAATGGGATTCATACTCTGAAGCCAAAGACCATCCTAACTATTAACTGAAAATGTAACTAAATGTTCCCAGTGTGTTCATAAACCCGAAGAGAGCACATCCAGCACTCCCAGCCCCTGCTAGCTGTTACTTGTACCTTCAGCATCCTTCTGGGCTGCTTCAGCACGTACAGCTGTAGAGAGCAGCACGTTGATTCTGAAGAGTCCCAAAGGGGCTCAGTAGCTCTAACCAGGCTGTGCTTGCATACGTGCAGTGCTGTTTCTTACATTACTGAAATTCCTCCTGCTTCAGCTGGAATATGATGGTCTCTCCAGTTCAGTGGGGTTAGACAGCTCGTCTGAGTGCTGGCTCCTGTCAGCCGCAGAGCCCTGGGCCAAAGCTTACAGCTGGCATCCAAACAGAAACAGCACAAAGTGCTCTAGTTTTTAGTGGAAAAGGAAATGAAGGAATTAAAACAAGCACAGTGCATTCCAAAATGGAGAGACACAAGCAGTTAATCATAATAGGCACAATGCTTAAATGTACCTGCAGGAACCTACGCAGTAATTTTTTCCAGATAAGCTGTTTGCTGTGCAAGTACATGGAGTTAATCCAACACTGATTTGTCAGGATATGGACCACAGCACCTGAAGAATACTCCAGGCAAACATTTCAGATCCAGCTACTCTGAACTGTACCTCAGATACCTCTCAAAGCTACTGGAACTGGTGTTAGCTGGATTGAAGGAACACATGAAATGAAAAAGACCTTTGCCTAGGACACGGTGAAGATCTGGAAGAGAAGACTGCTCCAGAGCAACAAATGGGAATGCTGTAGGATTGTGGGGATGAGGCACATACAAACAGAAAAAGTACAACAACATACTCCCAACTATTCTCCACATAAAGATTTCATTGCTTTGAAATCCTCTTTAGGTTTGCTGTTTAAATTAAACAGTACAGTAATTTATTGGAGAAACCAGTTTAGGGCCCCTGTATTCCTATTCTGAAGTTCCTACGACACTGTAAGGACTGGCAGGTGCTAATTACACAAATACAAGCATCCTTAACTCTATGCAGATATAAATCTATGAATTTTCTAATGCATTCCTCAAAACAGTAATTTCTACATTTCTGTAGAAACTTGGAAATCTTTAAAGGGATTAAGTTTTCTACGATAAATCAAATTTTTGCACTCAGTCCTGAGCCTGGGCACAGTAGTGTTTCCCACAAGCCAAACGAGAGCCCTAAGGAAGGCAAACAGTGCTCCTTCTTTTATTACCCTGTCCTTGGGAGGCATCTTACACTGGTTCTTCTTTTAGAGGTGATGTAAGACAAAAGATCATAGTCAGTAATGAGCAAGACAGCCACAGTTTCTGTCTGTGGTCTCACAGGCATGTGATTCTTCTTTGGTTCTGTAATTTTTTAGTGTTAATTTCTACATTTTAGACTCATTCAGATAACCACAAAGAATTAGCAACCGTAGTGGATGTAAAATGTCCCCTAGGCTTGGTCAGAGCTGTTTCTCTAAAGTGGTTTTATTTATTATTCTTTCTGGTTTCTATGAGTAAAATCCATCTCTCTGAGATGAGAATGGATTGCTACCCTGTGGAAAAATTAATACTTCTAAGCTATGTTTTAAAACCATTTGAATCAGAGGCTTCTGATTTTGACCCATTTGCACCTGACAAAAAATAGGGGAGCTACTCAAATGGCTGGAGGTTGAAGCTGGTGCCAACCTATTTTTCCTCTTCAGACAATCACCAACACAGAGTACACCAGAGATGAATTGAAAATATTGAAAACAGAATAATATCCCCTCTTTAATTGGGCTGAGGACAGAATTATGGCAGTCTAAATCGCTAGACAGCTTACTAGACCATACTCTAACTTCTACCCAAGAAAGGTACCTCTGTTTTTAGCAAATTTGTTTTAGTAACTACAATTTCAAGACTTAGAACTAGACAAAATTGAAAGCCAATATAAGCCGGGCAACCACTGAAATTAATGCAATTTTACTGACACAAAGGGGTTGATCTCGCTGTGTATCATTATGCAGGTTAGTCTAAGAGCCACTTCTGCCTTTTGAAGGTAAAATGCCCCGTGCCCACCCTTGCCAGGAGCCACGAGCATGCAATGGGTTTGCAAGAGTTTGTCTCAGCATGTGCAGGGTGATGCACTGGATTTAAGGACCTGACCTCACAATATCCAGCCTCAAAGCAAGACAAGGAAGATAGTTTTTATTATTTAACGTTAAAGGAGTAGGTAATGAGTTGAGAACTGTGGTTATTTGCAAGTTTGTCTCTACTTCCTCGATGCCGCAGATGTTTTACTGTTTTGCTGAGTGCATCTGTATTTCTCATTGAATCTCATCAAACCCTATACTTACCCAACCATTCTGATTAAAATGGAATTTAATTTATGTATGTTGGGCACAGCTCTCTCAAGCAGAATCCTCAAACATCTTTACATATTATTGTAAAATAACCAAGGTTTTCTGGACAGAAATACTCTGCAGTGTACCACGAGTTGATGTGTGAAGGATTGCTTTTCTAGTAAATCGGGACAAATCTGGTATATTTTCTCTCCATATTCAGGATCAGAGTAACAGCATACTTAGCCTTAATTGTCTTTTAACACACTGCCAGGCAAAGAAAAAGTACAGCAGAAGTTACTGAAAGTCACCTCCTATAATTAAATGCACTGGCTTCAGTGGGGCTAAGCAATGTCAGCATTCACACCACAGCCTGCTAACTGCCAAGCTCATGTTTTGCATACTGCTGTGGTTAAAAAAAAAGATGAAATATCAATAGTGTTTATCTGTACATTTCTGTTCTGCCTTTTTGTAAGAATTGATGCGCTGATCAATATTTCCACAAATGAGCATGGTGTTAGAAAACCCTTTTGATTAAACAGTTGTACTGCTAGTGGTTTTTTAAACACATTTAAATGTTACAGACAATCTGTTAAATTTTAGCAGTGAATATGCTTTATTATGCTATAGGACTCACTTTGGACTTTGCAAGTAAAATTTCCTATTTTTTTTTTAAAACAGTCTTTCTGTAAGAGTATAATTTATCTCCTGTTGAGGCAACAGACTACGTGAATAGAGCCTGCCTCCATCTCAGTGGATCAGCCCAGAGCACCAGATGGTTTCTGGGAGGAATAAAAGCTTTTTGGGTTGGGTTTTTTTCAGTTCTTCATTGCAGTCCCCAGGCTGTACACCACCATGTTGGCATCCAACAGAACAATCAAATGGCTGGTTAATAACGATGATTTCATTGGGCTTTCATTTACTCAAGCGAATGATCAGAAAAACATTTGTGAAATGGGGGCTAACAATTATATTATCCACCATGGGCTTAAAAAGGAAACTAAAAGAAGAGAAACAGGCACAATACTGAGACACTAATCATAAGAAAAATCGGTTGGTCTACACACTCTGCAGACAGAGCACAAACCAGCTCCAAACCAGAGGCCATGTGAGTCCCTTGGCACCTCGCTGCGCTGGGGCTGCTAATCCCAGGCTCTCGGCGAGGCTCAGGCACTCCAACTGCACCAAACAACACGATTACCTGGCTCCTGGGTCCAACCTGCTCTGCATCAGGCAAACCCAGGTCCAAGCAGCTTTATCACTGTCTTTGCCTACCCTTCTGCAATAGCTGGGCTGTGACAGCCATCACTCACGTTTGTGTCTAAAGAGCTGGCTCCAGCCCTCCTGGAGACAGCAGTGGCAGCTGGATGGGGCATCGGCACGGAGACAACTCTTTCTTTACAGGAACAGGAAAACTGGCACCACCTCCACTTTTCAGGCTCGGTACTTCTACTGCCAACGTGAGGCAAAAGCAGGAATGTTTTAGTTCATCAGGAGGGACTGGACAAAAGTGTCTGGCAGGGGACACACAAGTCCCTCTGCCACCTCTGCAGCTGGACCGGTGACACCCAGGATGCAGGTGTCAAAGGGAAGAGGGAACACAAGTCAGAGCCCTCAGTCTTCTCCTTGTATCACCAATTGATAATGAATCACTAATCCCATGATGGTCTCACCCTCTGCATTTCCCACATTGGGACACTAAGGTGAAACCGTAAAACGAACACACGTGCTGCTCATGTTGACAAACTGGACTCCAGTGATTCAACAGTTCACCTTAAAACATGAAACCTTTCTTTTGCCAAAAGGGAAGAGTATCTGCATACACAAATTTATTAGCAAGAGTTTTCTCCCACATTATTTTCCTCCCTTTTGCTTAAAAAATTATCTTATCACCAGTAGCCTCCATTAAAGAGTGTCAACATTCAGATCCCTGAGCATCAAACAGCATAAGTAAGCAACAAAAGAAAGCATGCCCATCCTGAGATGTGCTGAGGTTCATAGAAATGGTACAAATTTCTAACATCCTGTTTGTTTTCCTGGTATTATGGAAAGTGTGTGTGTAACCCAATTTTCAGTGTTTCACTTCTTGATGCCTTGTTAGCAACAATTGCAGCTCCCGGGAGGCCCTAACAGTGTAGAGTCTCATACTAACTTTGTACAGAGCGATTCTTTGGGGAATTTCATCCTTCACAGTACAAGCTATCAACAGGAAAAAAAATCATAGCTGCCTCTGGTTGCACAAATCTTAATGTAGTTACTGCACAGGCAGGCATGTTAACTCTTTAAAGCCCCTTTATCTGATGTTCTCATTTCAAACCACATTTATCTCCCTGGATCTCTGAGGTTTAGCAAGTCTTGTCTGCAATGGCATATTGTAATTACTTTCCTTCCGCCCCCCTCCCCAGTACATATAAATAAAGGCTTTTACATCTTACCTCCCAAGCTACTATGAAATGTCTTTGTTTTTGAACACAGTAGAACAAAAACAATGTTGTATTATTCAGTAGCCGTGGGAAATAGTTCTTTATTTGGATGCAATTAAACTTAAATGGTTAGTTCTGCTTTTTATCAAAAGCCTCTATGAAATATGTATAAACACAGCAATCTTCGCCTACTCATTTATTCACTTTGAATAAACTATGCAGAATTAAATTGAACTTTATTTCATTCTTGCTATTAATAAGGTGGATAACTAGCTACTAAGTTCTCAGGACGTGTTACATGCTGTATTGATCTTGTTCCTTTAATCTACTTCCAGAAAAAAAGGGGCAGGATTCTTGATGCTTCAGGTTTGAGGATTTTCCCTTACTGGAGGCATAGCTCCGTGCACCAGCTGAAACTGGTGGATTTTGACCCATCTAGTTCTCATGACGTCAATGAGCATTTTCTCATTGATAGTGATGTCTGAGAGCCTGTGGCTGATTCTCATGGCATAAATCCATGGTGTTTTGGAAATCACAATTTAATCTGCAACGTTTCTTAAGCTTGCTTTCTGCCCAAATTTTTGGGAGTGGGAGGAGACTAACTGGAGTTTTCTGAGAAGTGTTATTTCAAGGAAGTTTTAGGGAAAACAAAAGGAGGTTCCCATAAGAAAATCTGAGAAATCGCCACCTGTTTGCCACCAAAATCACCATCTCAGGTGCAAATTACTCGGGCTGCTCTGAGGTTGAGGCAGAGCTTGCACAGTCCCGCCTCATGGCTCCAAGTGCTTTGGGGATCCCCCTCGTACAGAAGAAACCTCTCTCCCATCTACACCCAGTTAAAAATCACTTCCATTTTGTTTTGAAAACAACTACTGACACTTTGCTTTCTTCACCTCCAAAACAAAATTTGACCATTTTTTTTTTCCCAGAGGAAAACAGGTTCATTTTCATCGTAATTCTGAATGAAAACTTGTTCACAATGAGGGGAGTTCCTGTAGCACAGAAGTGTTGAAGATTTTATAGTCTCACCTGTTGGAACCATCAGGTGGTTGAAACCACAAAGTTATGAAAAAGATCAGGTTGCCTGGGCAACAATTTTTTCCACAGTCAGCAGATCAGTCTTGCAACTTATTTTTAGCTTTTCTCAATGAGAGAAATACTATTGCAGAGGAATGCTGGCAACAAACAAAAAAAAATGCAGTGTTCCTAGAAATAGTAAAAATATTAGTTTGATTAGGATGGTATGAGAGAATATTATCTAAACTTCTGCAAAAAGGCAAAATCCCAAGCTTTTAAAGCAAGACGTCATGGTATGCATGGAAAACACTCTGATTTTGTACCTGGTTTGCATGAGCTCAAAGTCAGCTACTTACTCATATAAATGGTGAGTTATACATCTAAGAGATAAACATGCTTTCCCCTCACAGAAAACAAAATCTGCTGCTACATCCTACAAAGCAGCTATAATCATTTATTTAACAAGTCCCTGAAATTTATATTCATATTACAGGCATTTCAACATTTGTGTAGACTAAATAAATTTGAGAATTTGCCACACGTCTCAGCTGTCATGAATTCTATTTTGGTGCTTGTTTATATGAGGCGACATTAAAAAAGAAATGCAACAGGAAAGATAAAAACATATACGATTAGTTATGAGGTTCTAAGACAACTTTTACTGCCATTTATCCTTACGAGCAGCAACATGTGCTTGGCAACTCAGGACTCAAACAAAGAGGTTCTAGCAGTGTGTTTTGCACACCAACACAATGCTGCCTCTAAGGAAACAGTTCAGATATTTTGGGGGGAAGCAATGGGCAAAAAGCATTTTCTGAAGAACCAGAATTGCCATCCCTGTTGAAGAGGTGTCCCATGACAGGGAAACTTCCCAATGATCAGTAAACCTGGTCTACAGACACTCTGGAAACAGTATTCCTCCAGTTTTGTGGATTATGCCAAATACAGAAGTGCACCTGAAACTTTTTAAGAAGAGATGCTCTGACAGCCACTTTCCCTCTCTAACCAGCAGAAGTTTTCTATCCTAGCTCAGCACAAACTTCTACTTCACATGTGGAGAAGATACTCGGGTAGATGATTTATTTCTTGTCAAGCTGCTAAGGCTGGTTTAAAAAATATTTCTTGTAAACACAAGTCCAGGTGTGCTCTCAGACAAGCACGAGTGTGTTACACAATTAAACAGTCTTGTTCTTTCTCAGCAGCTTCCAAAGCCCTGTCTTTCTGGACCTCTTTTGGCTTGCTTGTGCCCAGGCTCTGCAGAGGAGGGATGGAGGAGGACAGCAGAAAGAGTATTTCCATTGCAATTCCCTGTTTCAAGAACTTTTTGTCTTTGGAGGGGCCAAGCTAGGATGCTCCGAGTGGTCATCAGTGACACCAGAGCCCTGGATCAGGCACGCTGGCTTCTGCCCATCGCACAGGTCTTAAAAGGCTCCAAAAATCCCAGAGAAGAATATGCTGCCTGGGGGAAAGGAGGAGCTGTGGCCCTTCTTTTTCATCTCTGTGCAAAACAACGGTAACACATGGCCCGCAGCATAACTCCCGTTCCCATAAAATGTATCTATGATAAGCAGATAAACAAGAGGAGAAGGAAAGAAAGAGCAATTCAAGTGTCAAATGGCCAGCCCTTGGCCAAAACACACTACGTCACTAGTAGCATCTGTGCAAATTGCCCCACTTTGGGACCCCTCCTCAGTTCTGTTGCATAATTCTCCTACAACATTAATTAATAACATGCACCAATCTACACTTAAACTCCCGTTTTATCCAGATGTTGATATGACCCCCAGCTAGTCACTCATGTCTAGGTTGATATATCATCTGGTAAACTCAGGTAGCTTTCCTCTGCTCAGAAACTAAAAATCTCAGGAGCGTAAAGCATCTAGTATCTCAAATCATGAATCCCTGTGTATTTTTTGCATCCAGCTCCTGCTATTTCTCCATAACTAGGACACACTATGACTTATACCCTCTTACCTGTCACTCTTAATTTTGGTCTGAATATATGCGATTCAGTTGTGTATTTCAGATGCTACTGGCATTTCAAAACCCGGTGCAATATGAAGGTTTCCTTAGCAACAGTCACCATAGGAAGCCCTTTAAAGATGTCTTTCTTGACTCTTGTAATTCTGCTTTTCAGAGATTTACACAGGTAAATCAGGTATAAAGTTTTGACGTGAACTTACAAAACAGCAGCCAAAAAATAAATGTATTGAGTTTGAATGCAAATAACTTATTTCTGAATACGCTCTGAAAACATATCTCCCATTTAAGCTCATAGTATTACATCCAGCAACTTGCACAAAAGAAAGCAGAAGGGACACCTTTTCTTAAAAGAGTAAACAAAAAAAATTCCTCTCTTCCAAGAAAGCTTGTTTGCGTGACCACCTTTGATCAGAATGAACCACACTATATATTTATTATCTGTCATGTTAAGATAATTAAACAGCTGCTTTATGAACCATTGAAATAATGTGTTGGTTGATGATGCTGTTGGTTTAGTTGCAATTCATACTCTAGTCCATCTTTCATAATAATCTAATAATGAGATATCAATTAATTACCAGAGCTTTGAAAGGAGAGTGTGGAAAATGTCATTGCTTCAGTAATGTCTTCAGTAATATTTTATTTTCTCTTTAATTATATCCCAAAAGCAAATCCAGCCAATATAGCTGCAGAAAAAGTCACCACTTGTAAATGGCAGGTTAGCAGACACCGTTAATCAATAGGCTCTCTGCAAGGAGATACCTCTTCTGCGCTGAGCAAAACACGAGTCTGATTTTACAGCAGGCAAAAGCAATAAAATACCTACTGCTAAAATCTAATGTGATGATTCCCTTTTACTTGTGTACCTGCCACTGTGAAATATTACTGAAATAAGCTGTTTTCAAGCATGATGCTTTCAGCATCGGTAAATCAGCATTTCACTAGCAAGGAAAAAAACCACCCTCGTTTATGCAAGACCCCTTGCAGAAACGAGCTATTTCTGGAAGAGGCAGCCACCATAAAATGTTTTTCTCAGAAATCATATCTGTTGTCCATGATAAATACCCAAATCTCAAAGAAAGAAAGCAGCATAGAGGGTGAAGATGAAGAAAAGCCTTCAAAGCTTTGTTAGGGCAGCAACCTCCTTATAACCTTGCTTGGGAGGCTGGCAAGCTTTTCCTGCTGCTGTTATGATTTATTTTCCCTAGCAGCCCATGGATAGTCCTCTCTCCCAGTTCTTTTAGCACATATTTGCATGTGAACCATTTACTAAATACAAAATTTCTAGTTGATGAGACTGTAAACCAATGGCAACGCCAAGGCTGCAGGCAGGAGGCAGAAACTGAGAGCCCTTTCATGGAACAAGGTAGATAAGAGCAGCAAAAGAGGGAGTGCAGAAGGAAGACGGTTCATCCAAGATCTGTTGGGGGAATTTGGTAGCAGAACCAGAAGTGTTGTCAATACTTTTTGCACTGGGCAACCGCAGTCCTCTCTGCTTGCTGCCCATTTGCCTAGCAGAAACAAAATTTGGTCCTATAAAGCTTAACCGGAACAAAAAATACAAATTAAGAGCCAGTGACCTGGGAGAAGTCATCCTTTTGGAGGAAGCTGGTTTTGTACATCTTATACAATCGCCAGAGGCACACAGGCAAAAAAGTCTGTCCCCATGCAGATCTGTCCCATTTTCAGAAGCAGCATCTCCTTTCCTTCCTTCCACTGGTCCTGAGCTCTGCCCTGCCTTTCCAATACCTCCTCCCATCCAACTGCTGAGGAAAGGAGAGCATTCAGCCCAGGCTGCCACTGGGACCACGCGCCCTGCAGAAGGTCAGCCCAGGCATGTATTCCCCTCTCGACAGCTGCTAGGAGGCACCAGCAACTGCCTGGATAAAAGGAAATGCTTAAACCACCCAAACGCCTTAAAGAAGTCTTCAGGTATAATCAAAGAATATTCCAGGAACGGTCTGAAAATCTTTCAAAACCCCTTAGTACATTTAGTTTTCAAAATAAAGTTTGGGACAGGGAGCAGGGGTCTAGGAGCCACAGGAGCTGGGCTTTGCCATACTCTCATTACCTGTGCTAACGAACATTGGCTTCTGCATCAGGCAACCACATCCCTTTCAGATGAAACCCCCCCATTTATTACAAGAGGCTCCACAAAAAGGCCAGGTCTCTGCTGCTTTTTTACATACTCTTTTTAAAGCCCACTCATCAAGAGACACAAGTAGGTTATATGGATTCACTTTTTCAAAGTGGCTGGAGTAAAGGCCTGCGAGTTTTGAAAGGTCAGTCAGAGTTATTGACTGCTTCATAACAGCTCTAAAAGCCTTTTCATAGCAAAAGCACTTGATCACTGAGAAAATATCGATTCAGGCACCAGAAAATACCACTATGTAGAACATGAAGAATATTGCAGAGCAGGAGAACCTTAACACACAAAAAACAATTCATAAAAGCTTTTCACAGCTGGCTTTAAAGAAAAAGGGTTACTAGATCTTTATGTTTTTAATTGCTAGCTGGACAAACTGCTGCTACATTATGTTGATTTTAAGGAAAAATATAAACACATTCTCGTTTTTTTCCTCTACATGGTTTCCCCTCTTTGACTTTTCCTTCTCAGAGAAGCTGTTTCCTGGCTTGTGGCAACTGTGGTATTTGTGCCCAGAGAGCTGACTGCTCCCCACATCCATTCCTAAACAAAACCTCATTTCTTAGCCTTTTGCATCACCTCCAAGGCATTTGGATACACAATAGGATGAATTCAAAAAGCGTGACAGCACCTTTCAGCAGCACATTTTCTGTTGTGCCAGGTCATTGTTTGCTGCAATATGTATTTTATTAAAAATATTACAGGTGCTCATACTTGGGACTAAGTGGATAAAGGTCAGTTCTATTACCTACACTGTAAATGCAGAAAGCTTTGCAATCTACAGATGTCAGGAGATTTCTTGAGCCTGCCAACACATACAAGGCTGCTTCAGGAAGGGGACAACTGCATGAATAGACAAAGTGTCAGGTTGTCCCTCAGAGGTAAATTCACAAAGTTCACAGCCTCAATGTTAACACGGGATGTCATCCTAGAGATACAGGAGATGCTTAATCCAGGATTAAGAGATTACAGTTCCTTCTTTTAGGTTTCCAACATGAAATACAGATAGGTTTCTAAAGGTCGGGTGGCAAGCAAGGACAATCGAAGTCATGCATCCTTTGCCGTATCCGATACCATAAGCAGAATGTAAAGAACTTGTCCCAATACCATGTGGCATTTTCTGGGGTTAAATCCTACAAGAGGGGGTTAGCTGGCCTCAAATAATATCACAGTCGAATAGATCATACAGTTATGCACAGCAATATAGATCTACCTGGGACTGTTTTATTTCTGGTTTTGGAATGAAGGCATAGACAGACTGATACAAGCCTGTGAGTGCTTCTCTTTACAAACTCATTAAAGACATATAAACTGTGTGCATTCAGGCTTCTAAAGTTAGATAGGCTGGGACAACAGGGAGCAAGAGATATTGAAAATTCAGTGTTTTTCTGTTGGAGAATCTATGAGGAACAAAAAAGAAAAAAAATGGAGAAAAAAAAAGAAGAGAATAAATTAGCTGATAACTAAACCTCCTGAATCCATCTCCCCTTGGTTCACGTAACAGTAACACCTAGAGAACTTCCCTGCAGGGAATGTGTTCTTCTGCATTACAGACAGAAATTTCCCTTAACCTACTAGTAAATGCGAACAATATACTTTATGAATTTCCTATTGGGCATTTTAACTGAGTTGTAAAACACAGCCGTGTGAGATCCTATCAGACTGTGCCATCAGCAGGGTGCAGATCAGTGCGTGAGAAATGAGCTGTGATAACAACTGTATCTAGAGTCAGCTTCTTCCACAGCTTCAGTGGCAGAAAAAACATAAGAAACATAACTAGGACTTTGAAAAATGTAACTTATGACACTGAATAAAGGATGAACTTGGTTGGTGCTTGCTTTGAAGCTTGAACAACACCTTATGTTTTAGTATTTGCTACATGAGATGTGCCTTGATCACTATCAAAATAAGCTCTCTCCCCCGATGCAGTAGTATTCCTGCATGTGCTGCCGATGTCCATCAACAAACGCTTTTCAAAAGCTTCTTAACTAATAAACAATATGTATTTGGGAATACGTCTTGCATCAGTGTTCAGAGTTCAACTACACCTGACAAAGTTCTTGGTTTTGCTCCCTAATCAAAATCACCACTTCCCCCATCTGACCCTCAGTGGAACAGTTGTCTATTGCCCATTGAAAATTCACTCGGTGTTGCTCAAAAATAATCTCCAGGAATGCAGCTCAGTTGATTACTATCACTCATCCTCTTCTTACATGGCTGCAAGAGGCCATTCAGGTTTCACCCCCACTTTACCAAGAGACAGAGGCTACCCTCTCAGCCCAACTTCAGTAACCACCACCGGAGTGCACACAATCCCACATATTTTTGAGCAGAAAAGTCCCTTTTCCCAGCCACAGTTATATCCACAGGGGCTGGATGCTTCTGCAAATACACACATTGTTTCTCAGAGCATCACTGCAAAAGAAAGACACTGGTGATGGGAACAGGAGCAAAAGAAACTTCAAATCGCGTGTTATTGTCAGACCATCCTGGAACCAGAAGATCCCTTAAATCAATACCTAAATCCCAAGGCACTCAGTGCTATACAAGCACATAAGTCAGAGTCTTTAAGACTTGACAATCTAAGTTTTTTTTTTTTCTGTGGTGTTTTTTTCTGTTTTGTGGGGGTTTTTTTGGGGTTTTGGGTTTGTNCTATTTTACTTCTTCCACTACTGCCTTTCCTGGTTTGCCCTTTCTCTACTGAGTCTCACAAACTGGGACAATAAAGACAAAAAAAAAGTTTTGATGCTGTGATAGCTTCATTTCATAAAGTGATGATCTTGTATTCAATACACTTAGGGAAAGCCCTGTTTCTCTGTAAAGTTTCACCCCTGCTGATGAAGGAGAAAGACATCTGAAATGATTTACCTCTGGCCAGAATGCTCTTGCTGTGAAGGTGGGAACGGAACCCTGCCTTCTCCTTCCAGAGGTGGGTGACCTGCCCAGTGCACACGCTTCTAGATGTTATCTAGGCACAAGCATGTAATAAAGATGTTTTACCCTAAGCCTCTGGGTAAAGAGGTACATAAAGAGAACCACTTTAGGGGGATTTTGGAGAAGAATGAAATCCTGGCTTCACAGACATCCTTGACAATTATTCCCATTTATGTACAGAGAGACAAAGATTTAAATCCCAGTAAACAGGCTTCTCACCATAAAACCAAGAACACTTCTCATTTCCTGACTTGTGTACAGAAAAAAAATGTGGACTGCTTATGCATGGAGAATGCATTTTTCACACGAGATAACAAATACGTTCTTCTGAAAACTAAAACCATACTCTGTGGCAATGTGTGCTATATGTTCATTAGAGAAAGATTAATCATAAGGGGCTAGCTTTTGAAGATGAGTTGTGTAGCACTTGGTTTGCATGCTATTGTACTGAGCATATGTTTTCTGCCACAGCTGACAGGTGGTACTGGTTTTTACTGAAAACAATTAACATCAGGGTCAATATAGTTGGATATTTTATTTTTCAGTTCCATGTCTGGAAAAGTGTAATTAAAAATAATAGACAAGTGCTCACTTTATTTTTTAACTGTATGGATGCCGGGTTGTGTGCGTAAATAGCAGTTAAACTAGAAGCACGTCGTGCTGTTCACGCCTCAAAAGGCAAATCCACACACCGGAGTTGGAAAGCACTTCTCCCTCCGAAGTGACACAAGACAGCATATGTAGAAGTTTAGTATCTTTTGTCAGCATGGCAGGGACTGACTTGGCTTGGACAGATGAACCTCATTTATGAGTTGTGTCTAGCAAAAGCTTCCCCACTGATAACTCCTGCATTTATTTCTTCCCCAGCAAATATGCAACAGGTAAACACNAGAGTTGGAAAGCACTTTTCCCTCTGAAGTGACACAAGACAACACAAAGAGAAGTTTAGTAGCATCTTTTAGCAGCGTGGCAGGGACTGACTTGGCTTGGACAGATGAACCTCATTTATGAGTTGTGTCTAGCAAAAGCTTCCCCACTGATAACTCCTGCATTTATTTCTTCCCCAGCAAATATGCAACGGGTAAACACAGAATTGCGTATTTATTTTTTCCTAAAGACTCCCCAAAATTTCAGTATCTCTTGAAGTCCTAGGCAACATTTCCTTTGAAAATCTTGCCCTGATTTTCCCAAATCGGCTAGTGACCTTTGCTTACAGAAGACAGAGCACCTGCCCTTTGGCTCTGTCATCAGGTGCCCCCCAGTTGCCTGTTACTTGTATAAATAAATAAATTGTATTAATTTTATCAACCACAGCCAAATCAGTAATGTGAAACTAATCTAACCTAATAAATCTCTAAGCAGATCTGATCGTTGACTTGCCGTACTATGATCAAACCAGAATGGATTTTAAAATTCGTGCTGATCTATGTACTGGACCACCTAAACCAAGAATAAAGGTTAGTGCTTTGATAAAACACATTGCCAGAGATGAGAGAAAATAAACAGCAGTACAATGCTTTGCATGAAACCAGTATTAATGTGGCTATTAAAACTATTAATTATATCCACAGCTTTGTGGTTTCTAAACCAGTTTCAATACAGTATTACTATCACCATTGTTAAGATTTATTTCCTGGCTTAATGTACTATTTTAAATTTTAATTTCAAGCCATTTTAAACTTAGCATGTAAAATGTCAGTTCAGAATAAATGTTCATTAAATTACAGAAATTGTCAAAAGTTTTGTAATTATCTGAGCGAGAATCCAGCTTTTAAGCCACACATCCTGATTTTCCCATTATCTAAGAAAAACACATACATGGCAGGAAAAAAAAAAAAGAAAAAACCTCTGAAGTTTATTTAAAGGGAATTTTATTCATAGGGATTATTGGCCTTATTTAAATTGATGTTATTTAATCTTGGCTATTACAAGCTCTAAGGCACTCCCTGTAGATGAATACTAAGTCCCTGCAGCACTTCTGGGATCAGTGTACTCTGTCACTAACCGCTGTGTATGACCTGGCTGAGGACTCGAAAAGCATGCGGTATGGCTAAGACTCTCAGACACCTTCCCCTGTCCGTGCCTCAGACTCCAGCAATGTTACCTACTGTGGTACCCGAGTTAAAATTACCCCTGACAGGTAGGTGAAGCACCAGCCTTCAGGACCCACTCCCTCAAATGCAAATTCACACTTTAACCCAACATCTAAGATGAATTCCCATTGCACGGAGCACCTCTCTGGCTGTAGAAGCTAACGTGGTGCTGAGGAGAAACCCCACCAGCCAGGATGGTCAGGGATGACCTATTCCTTCTGCTGTCAGCAGCCGAGACCAGCTTTTCATCACCACACACAGAGTGCTTCATCCCTGCTGGTTTACAGCGCCCAGAACACTCTGACCTGTTTCTGACCTCAAATACATGTTATGGCAGATTATTTTTAAGAATCTATAAAACAAAGGCAAACAGTTTGCTTCAAGTAAGACATAGGGCTTATCTTACAGCCAAGATAAAGTCTTTCCCTTTCGTGAGAACTCAGAATTCAGCGACGTCACATCAACATACTGAAGTGTAGGGGTGACTGTGGGAACACAAGTCTTGTCATAAATCACTGAGAGCTGTCCCTTGCCAGGCAGCTATCCCTTGTCTAGCACGTGATAACACAGCTCACATTTCTTTTTTTCCCCAGGATATTCTGACTCCAATTAATCTGTTGCACAGATTAATTAAAGGACAGGTGGAAAACTTGGAATAACCATTTTGCAGCATCTTCATATTTTAAATGTAAGAAGTGAGCATACAGTGTTGAGAAAATTTTTATTAATAAAAGCAAAGTTGTACATGGCTAATGAATGAATCCAGAAGCCTTGGTGTGACAGCACATTGCTTTTGAGCATGCACAGTTAAAACGCACTCCTGTTAACAAGACTCTCCAAAGCCAAGTTTTTATCACCCACTCACGCTGTGCTTGCGAGAATCCGATTTATTGATCTGCAATACCACCTCTGCTGGTGGGACCTACAGAATTTATAGTAGCTCATAGGCTATAATTTAAGCAGGGATGTGCCAGATCTGGGCTATAATCAATGATTCTTACACTGCAACACCCACCAGCAAAAGGAACCATGCCTCAGACACAATGATCTCAATGGAATTGATGCATTTTATCTGTTTGAAGGAGCATTTTTACAGATCATATGGTGGTATGCGAGATGCTCTCCCAGACTCTGGTGGTGTTAACTGGAATTGAGTTCTTGCTTAGTTTTGGTAATTGTGTTTGGGGAACCAGGAAAACAGGCTGGAGCTGTTTTCTTTTAAACAGGGGGTTGAAAACTTAATTTGCCACTGCTTATATGACAGAAGATCACAATCTAGCCAAAAAGAGACAAGAAACCTCAATCAGAAAGTAATTCTCCTCCCATCCAGCAACTCAGAGGAGCCTTAATTCCCATTTTTTGGCCTTTTATGTACTGGATGAGCCTTTCTCCTGAAGTGGTCAAACTGGTGGTGGGGACAGCACACTCCACTTTCAAAGCTTGTCACCCACCAGACTGGTAATTCATAGCAATAAAAAGCCTAACCATGTGAAAAAATTTCAGCTCTTGGATAATACTTCAATTTGATGCAAAAGCATCTCCTTTAACGCTCCCAAATTTAAATCCTGACTTATCTCTTACCAACTACTATGAACAAAGCTCTGTATTAAAAAGAAAAAACAGGAACTGTGGGACAGATTTCATAGAAACTTACACTGCCTACCCAAAACAGCTCGAGTAATTGAACTATTTCCTCCCTAGAATCTGCCAAGACAAATAGTCTGTATCATAAGATAATGATCCACATCTCAGACTAGAAGGAAACTGAGATGAGAGCAAAAAGAGAGAAAATGGATGTAGTCCAATTACTGTAGCTCTAAAGCAGAGGAGCAGATAACCATGATATTATGTTTACATAATTAAATATGCTTTAACATAGACAACCCTGCTTTAAGAGCATCCTCTGGTCTGACCCATGTAACACGGGCTGTCCAACTCCACTTTGAACTCCTGCTCATGAGCCTAATGAAGTGCTCTGGCTTAAGGGCACAACCTGTGCTAGGATAAAACCTTTTTGGCTCTGTCTTTACTGGAAGCCACAGAAGCCTATTGTTTCACCTGAAAGCTCGTTATCAGGGATATTCCAACCACAAATTAAGTGTGCCTTATTTCTCGGCATTCGCCTGACTCCGTCTTTTAGCCACTGCCTCCTGCAAGACCCCACTGCTTAGTCCCAGCACAGAACAAAATGCACAAACAAAAAAAAAAGCCTCAATTTATGCATCCTTCTGTGGGAAATGTGAATCCATTGACAACCTCAGAAGCAGCCCTCACTCGCTACATGTCTCCCAGCCTGAAAAAAAAGCACCTGAGCCCTTCAATGCTTTCAACAGCTAAAACCAGACATTTACTCCCCAGCAGACAAGGCTTTGGTGCTCCCGCATAGCTGCCAGCCCCCGTAAAGCAGCATCATGACCACTCTCATTTTATCCACACAGAAGTGCACAATACAGCCCCTGGTTAAGTGCATCATTATATAAGTGGGCTATAAGTGTCTTGAAGAGAGCACGCACCTCTCTGAGCAAGGGACTGGTGGAAAGCAAGACACACTAATGGTGCTGCCTAAAGGTTGGTCTGGGCTCAAACCCCAGTTTTCCATAAAACATGCAGCTCCAACACCCACAGCCACAGGCCCATCAATACACGGACTGGGGGGGTTCAAACCTTCCATACCAGATGCACCACTGCACCCCAGGCCAGCAGGACGCAAGTGCAGCTCCCCCAGAGTGCCAACCCAACCCCACCAGCACCTTTAAGCTCTTATAACACCTCAAGGGGGTCACAAATCAATACGCAGTTTTTGAGCCGAGTGTCTACAGTGTTCTGTGTAGGTTGTAGCAACTTAAAACTGTAAAGAATGAGCTGGGGCTGTTTTGTCACCATTTATTATGTTGATTGTGTATTTATTCCTTGAAGCAGGATTTTGCTTAATGTTCTGTGCTTTGAAAAACCCTAGCAGCTGGTGTAAATGAGTTATAGACCCATTTGCCACCAAATCAAAGCCCAGAGCCAGATCAAAGCCAGATTAAAAAAAAAAATCATTTTTCTGTCACAGACTGGATGGCTTCTTCTCTGCCCTGTAAATAAAATTGATATTATTTCATCCAACTTCTATTTTCTCCTGATCAAAATATGATTATGTCTAATGCTATCCTGTCCAGGGCACTGAAGTTATACGAGATGTGAAAGCTTATTGATGTATTCAATTACTGGATGCTGCTCCATTGTCTGCTGAGCAGAGATGCTCAGTTATCAGTTCTTTAGAGCTGTACATTTCTGCCTAACAAAGTCATAACTCCCACAATTACCTGCCTGATGGATGGAAAACAGAAATATCTCACGAGTCCAATGCTGTTATCGGCTCTTCTCCATCTCTAAAATTGCTTTATATTAATGAGATTAAGGCTGTGAAAGAAGTATCACAAGATTTAATTATTTATATTTTTCCTCCTATGGTAGTAACACAGTCACGTTTCTTGATCTGCATAATGATTCTTCTATAGCACAGCGTTTCCACAGTAAGAACTGGATGAATTGTGAAAAGCAACGAAATACGAAAAGCCATGAAATGTAACTTTTCTAAAGGCTTATGCCACTAGGGCTTGCATATCTATTTTCCCACCGCCTAGCTGGCTAACCCATACACCACAATAGTTGTCACAAAAATCCTCAGCAGAACCTCCCCTGAAGAGACACCCTTGCATTTAATTAGGCTGAAACACACAGGGCAAGCTCTCAGGAGCCAGGTGGATCAACTGCAGGTATCCAAACTATTTATAAACTTACTGAACATCTGACGTTTTTCTCCCTCTAGTTTTCCAGCAATGACTGTCCATGCTTTATAACCGTACTGAGTAATGAGCTGGCATATGCAGAATTTGCCCTCCAAATGCCAACGCACTCTCACCTGTACTGTTTTCTTAGGAAATCTAGTTGGAGGTTATGACATTTGGTGGTGTATTTTTACTCCTGCCTTGGGCTTGTAAAGATATTTTTTCATCAAATAGAAACATCTTCTCCTACTGTAATTTACTCTGATGAGACAGACAAGGAGAGGTATTTTCCGTGCAGTTTTTCTGGGATGCTACCCCTGCAGTAAGCATCGAAATTTTAATATAAACAATACAGCTGTGATACGATGCAACTGCCCTAAAGGTTGTTGAGGCTGGTTCTATGTTTATTATTATTTGTGTTACAGAAAAAAAAAAAAAAATCATTGTTAACCAGAGCAAGTTTCAATCCCACAAGGAAGAAATTATTGTGGAAGTGAAGCACATGGTGATGACCATGTAAGTACAGCAAGCTGAAAACAATAATCCTGGTCCAAACCAGGCTGTATAGAAATGCTGCTGCTCCCTGAAGTGTGCAAGAAAAATATTTCACTAATCAAGAGATTAAATTTTCCCTCCTTAACATTTAGTAATAGGCGATCTTGGCTTGGTCCAGCACAGGGTGTATTTTGATGCTGAGGTTCCCTTGGCCCTCTGGGAGCGATTAGATCTTTTAGCAGCTCTTTCCGGCACTCCTGACTGCGTACTGCATGCAGTGGGTGACATTTAATTCATCATCCTCAGCTCCCAGGAGGCAGAATTATGGAGCTCTTCAGAAGCGACCGCACAGCCCCCATCCTGCCACTCCTCCCACCTACTTGTCTCTATCTCTGACTGGTCGCCTTTCAGACAAAAAGGGTTAAAATGTCACTGCCACACAGATGATTTTCAGCAGTATTTCTCCCTCCCAGCTCATCATTCTGGAGCACTCTGCCTGCTGCTACCCTCCGTTACTACATACAGCAGACCACAGGGGTGATCTTTGGTTCAGATTTGACTGTTTTATAAAATCTTAGCATGGTATAAGAAGTTTTACTTGGTATCACTGACATACAGCTTAAGATACTCATACCAATGCCAGAGAAAAACAGATCTTCCCTTTCTACCCAGAATTTATTTTGGATGTACTAACAGCATTTTTGACAGTGTTCAGTCTGCTGTAACATTTAAGGAGGGAGATCTGTTACACTTAAGATCTTGCTGTATTTCATACAAAAAAGCAAAACAGGCATTTTTCAGATCAGAGTACATAAGCAGCACAGATAAAATCCTGGGACAACAGCTTTGAAGACTAGACATCTGCATTTATTTAATGATTAATCTCTTTGGAATTGTACTGTCTCCATATCTCAAATATCCTTCTTTACTCAGGAGCCTGTAACTCTACTGTAAGAGATTGCGGATCAGGATAGTTCATCGGTATTTGTTCAGAAAGCATATGTTATCATGTGAAGTGGAACTACTTATGACATTTTCAGAAAGCTATGAATAATCACACATCATTAAAACTGTTGATTGAAACGGTGCTTTGCCATGACATTTTTAATCCATGGCATAAGTAAATGCAAATTCTCCCTAGCAAAAGGGAAAAAACCCACCCCAGAGTTTTATACCCCAAACTGTTCTGTCTCCTCTATCCTAGATGTAAAATAAATACAAGGAAGGAGTTGTTGGCAAAGCCAATAACAAAACTTCTACTATCTTAGTGGGATCATGTTTACTGCAGTTGTGGTAATTTCTTAAGGAATAAAGGCATACGTTGCCTTTGGAAGGGAGCTCAAGGCTTGTTTCTATACCACACGTGGAATCTTTTGGTTGCTCTACTTTCTTTGCATTAAAAAGCTGTTTTATTTTTCTGAATTCAGAATATCAGCCTACTCTTTTTTAAAAACCAAATCAGTAGTTTCATACAATATACATGCTGGGACTAAATCCGCCTGTTTATAGAATTGTTAAGACCCAGGAGTGCGAGAAATCAGAAGAATGAAATTTAGCCAGCACAGAGCATAGGAGCACTGGCGTAACAGAACACGGAGCAAATTCTCCTCATACCCCATGTGGTGGGAGTTGATAGATTCATCATTTCTGCAGACAATACCTGCTGCTTATGAACTCAATGCCTCTGAAACACAGGCTACCATTTCAAACAGCCCAGGAAACCATCCTCACGAACACCAAGATCCTACTTATTTCCAAACAAGTCTACTCCAAGCAGGAAAGCAGTCCCTAGGAAGAGGCAGGTATTTCCAGGCTGGTTTCTTAGTGACCAACAGGAATGAATCAAAGGACATTACACAGAATAGGGTTTCACCACCTGCATGCCAAGCAGTAGTATTTTAAGAAAATGTCATTTCTGTAAAGCTAAACTGACTTTTTAATTTAAAAAACCTACTAACGGGGATACTGTCTGTGTGGATGATTCAGGGGGGGAAAAAAATCAGGGAAGAACATGATCCAAATACTAGCGGAAAGGACATCTTCACGTACGAGCTATCCACAGGAGAGCTGACCCACCTGGTCTGCAAAGTCTCTACTCTCTGCAATAAACATTTTCATCCAGCATCCAAAACACTCTGTAACCTAGATGTCAGAGGGAACACCACCAGCCAGGTAGGTTTGTCCTTGTTTCCTAACCCTGTTTCTTTAGCAGAACCGTATGCACTGATGTTTCCATGTGCTTCCTACTCCCAGTCAGGTTTAGTAAACAGGAGGAGGTTGTGCAAATGCAACAAACATCTGGTCCTACTGAAACTTTGAACCTTGCAACAATTTCAGGGATTTTCCTGGACCTACCCAGTTCCCTGTATCCCAGCTCCTGGTCTTGTTCTCTTTTCACCCTCAATCACTCTTCCCATCAGCCTTAGCCCTGCTAATCTCCCTACAACAACATCATCACCAGTTGGCCACAGCTTGGACACAAAAACAACTCTCCACACATGCACACGCGATGTGAGCTTGCCCAAGACAGAATTTAAGTCCCTACACCTTCGGCCTAAAAAACCAAACCCAGGTATTTCTTTAAACAGCAAAACAAAGACAAATCCTGTTCAACCCCGAACTAAAACATACCTGGCCAGATTGTAATCCAGTTGGAGTAATTTAGGTTGGATGGTATTGCTGCAGCTCATTTGCTCCACCACCACTCTCAAAGCATGGTCAGAAAGCCCTGCCCTATCCTCCTAAGCCTGCAAATATTTACAGTATTTATCTGAACAACACACACATTTTCTGTGAGACAACAACAACTACATCATTGGAATGAGGACACAATCCCTGCCCGATTTCAAAGGGCTACACTAGAGCTTCATAGGAGCATTCAATGCTGACCTTAAGAAAAAATGTTGTTTCTCACTGGGCTTTCTGGTTAACTTCCACAGGAAACTTTGGTCCAAGACAGACAACCAAAGAACTTCCTATCAAGCTGGTAAAAGTTTGCCAAAATTACAAGCAACTGAAAATGGGGTGCACATTACTTCTTGAGGCTGACTGATGTTTCCCAATGTCACTGTTTTCATCTCGCATGAGACCAATTTAAACACTCTAAGAAGAAACCCCCTCTAAATATTTCTCAGTGTTATGCATTTACCCATCCGATTGCTCAGACAAAATTGCCCCGAAACAGGCACTGCTAGGAAGTAGCAGCCTTTCCAGTTGGATCACCTTACATTTAGTATTCAAAATTTTTGAGAGGCATTCAACTTCTCAGTTATTTTTGAAAGCCAGTACCAAAGTTGGAGGTGTGTCTGGTTCCTGTAAGAAGGTACAAGATATGACACATCTTGAGGGGAAGTAAAAATGAGAAATGCAAACACTGGAATAAATTCTCACTGATGCTTTCTATGTGTCATTCATTTCAGAACTAATCCAAAATCCACTGAATTCAGAAGAATCATCATATTCATTATATTTGGATAAAACCATTATTAATGAAAAATACTTCTGCTTCCAAGCATGCTTTGAGTAAACATAATAATACATCCACATCTCACAAGCAGCAAATAGTCAAAACAAACGATTTACAAGCCTGATTTACAAGATCTGTGCAGTGAATACCTAGGAATCAATAATCCCTTTGTTGACAATCAAGGTCAACTCACACATCAGAGGGAGAGAAAACCAGGACTGAATCAGGAGTGAATTAATTATCACTGCATGGTTTAGCCAGTTCTCAGTATGAACTAGCCAGACAGAAGTTGAGGTGGCTTTGAGTTCATTTGACTGGGATATCTCATGGCACTGCAGGAGGTCTGTAGCTTTTGGACAGGGGAATCTCAGCTTTAAAAAAACCATATCCCTCCATTTTCTCCACTCACAGAAATTTCTTTTTTCCCCGGAATATCACTAAAGACCACATAAAGCAGAGCTTCTACTCCGACAGCTGGAAGCAGGCTGGCAATAGCAAGAACCATGAAGCCCATTTAAACAGACATGTTACACAAACCAGCATCCGTCTGCGTGGCGTTCAGGAGCCGCTGCACCGTCCTCCGCAAACATTCAGCTTGGCTTCACACCCGCCAACACGAGGAT
The DNA here is from genome assembly GCA_013400615.1 of Syrrhaptes paradoxus. Taxonomy (NCBI): domain Eukaryota; kingdom Metazoa; phylum Chordata; class Aves; order Pterocliformes; family Pteroclidae; genus Syrrhaptes; species Syrrhaptes paradoxus. Next base: position 31,976 of record VZTO01017593.1, read on the forward strand.
GGCAGGCAGCAAGCGATTAGCACTCAACGTTGGCAGCAAATGACCACACTGGCTTGCCCAGACGTGCCCAAAATGACTGATAATTGCCTTGTATGAAAGCACACGATTTCCACAGAAATGTTGTCCAAGATGCTGAGGAAACGTAGGATGGGCGGCTGCCCAGGAGCCATCAGCTGCAGCCCCGCAGGTTGATGCTCTCCTTTCTTTATAGGCTTTATGGTGTTGTTCTCTGCTGGCAACTGCTTTTCAGAGCTGCTGGCTTCAGTAAATTTTTAGCATATTCGTTAAAAAACTTGGACTAAAGCTACTGCCTTTCTGCCAAGCAGATCTGTGTGAAGGTAGTGTCACTGGTGGAGATATTTATTTTGAAAAACCAACCTTTCAAACTTATATTGTCCAGTGATCTGTTCAAACAACCTCAGATATCAAATAGATTAACAGAAAATATGTGAGACTTTATTCCCATTTACAGTCGTACTACTCTTCTTGCAGTTCAAGCCAGAAGTAAAATCTGAGACTTCTGGATTTGTTTACTGGCTGACGGGAAAGTTTTGATGCTCATTTTGTCCCTAGAAAATAGTCTGATAAAATGGTCAAATACACACAGAAACATAGAATGATTAGGGCTGGAAAAGACCTTAGAGATCATCAAGTTCCAACCCCCTGCCATGGGCAGGGACACCCTCCACTAGCCCAGGTTGCCCAAAGCCTCATCCAGCCTGGCCTTGAACCCCTCCAGGGCTGGGGCATCCACAGCTTCCCTGGGCAACCTATCTCCCTTACAACCACATCTCTCATATAAATACAACTTCTAGAAAGTAGCAGGAATACTTGGCTTATTCAGATTAATTTTTGAAGTGTGCAATTTTATTTCTGTCATAACATGCAATGTAATATTACTTAATGCTGTAAAATAACATTCCCAGGATGCTACTTTACTACCAACTATACCTTTTGAAAGTTAAAGTTTACTTGCTCTAGAAATGTCAGTGAGAGGCAAAACTTGTTAGCAGTTAAATAATGTCCCAGAAGTAATTAAAAATATTAATGATACTAAATAAGAATACAATTATACCCTCTGGGTGTCCAGTCTGAAGCAGTAAAAATAAGTCACAGAAATAGAACACGGTAAGTAGCTGGATTCCTGAAAGAGCCAAAGAGATTTCTTAACACAATAATAGTATTTATTTCAACTCCTTTAATATAAAATGAAAGCTGTAGCACTTTCCAAAAATGTAGTTAGTGCTCAACAGCAGCACCTGCTTATGTGCCTCACTTCTTGCCAAATTCATAAGCACGAAATCTTTAAACTCTCTTAACTTCACAATTTTAACAAAATAAGAACTGAACTCATGCCATATCTGAAAAAAAACATCTAAATCTCGATCCAGTTTAGTGAAGCAATCACATTTGATATGTTTGCGCTGAAATATTGCCTTTGACTCAACTCTCTTGTGGTATAGACGGTCATAAATTTTAAGCCTTAAGTGGTTTTCATAGTGTCATCCTTCTTAAACACTGATATTCTGTCCCGCAGTACTTCTCCCCCAAAATCTCACAAGCCATAATATTCTTAACCACAGAGTCAGTTTCAGGGGATGCAGTTCTCAAAGTGAGCCTCTATTAAAATTCCTCGCAACTGGATCACAGTATTTGGCAGTATTAGCAATAGCCATTAAATCCAGCCAAAAACCTTTTGACAGAAGTCTGGGGTTTTGACCAGAGAGAATATTTATGAAAAGTATGCAGCTTTATTTTAAAGGAGCTTTCCTTGGAGAGAGAAAAAAAAAAAAAAAACAACTTATTCTGATTGCTTTTGGTTTATAAAAACAAGAAGTTGACATTTTCTGCAGGAAGTACAGCATTTTCTGATTAGCTCTAATAGCCACCTTTGGGAGATGCTGTAATTTATCCCAGCATTTGAAGTCGTTGAGTGTCATTAATTGCTATTCACTAGGATATTCAAGGCACTTGGTACCTGGTAAAGAAGGGAGCGAGAAATCAGACTGCAGGCCAGGACTGAACAAAACACTTCAGCACACAACTGAAGACTAAGCTGAACACAAAACTCCTGTGCTTTGTTGACTTGGAACTGTGCTTTAGAAACCCCAGTAGATGTGTCAGACCAAGAGCTAGTTTAAATATCCAATAGCAAAATACGAAAATACGCATAATTTTTTTTTTGTTTTTCTAGTTTCAAAAGCTAGGCATCTTTTTCATACATAAAGGGCTGCTAGGAAGTTTTCCACATTTTTTCCCCCTGAATAATTTTTTTCTCTCTTCATGTTTCTCAAAAATACTCCTTCCAAACTAAGTTCAGCCTGATATTAAAAATACATAATATTGTTACCCTGATAAACCACATCTTGATAATGCCAAAGGTACAGCAATATGTAATTCTTGTCAAAAGAGTCACTTATTTCATTTCCCATCCTCAGAGATGTGCTCTCTAAGTCGTTTTCTGATGGAAACAAATGAAGGCGATGATTTGTCTTGAATAATAAAGCACCTGCAGCTGTTTGCAGCATTTAGAATGATGGTTTATCATTAGCAGAAACACTTCTATATTCCAAGCACCCTACATGCCTTGCAGGTAGGATGCCAGGGTCTGTGTCATTTACCTCAGTTTCTCATCATTTTCCAATAACAAGAACATCAAGGATGCAGCACATACATCACCTGCCTAGGAGTCTGGACTTGCTCTAGATAGTGATCTTTGAGTAAGTCCCCTCTGCACCCAAAAATGTCAATAGGAAAGGTTTTCTTAGACTTGAATCATGCAAAATCTATAAAGCAGAACTTCCTTCTAGGTCCAGGAGGTAGTGAGCATGGCAGGAGCCTGGTCTGTGGATAAATGCTAAATAACTTCAGCGAGGATTTGAAAGGCAATTGTGTATGCAGATATTTCCCTAGCTGGCAAAGCTTTGAAGATCAAATGTCAGGTCTGTCAGTCTTTGTTCTTAACAATCCCAACGAGGTAAGACCTATGCACATAATCCTGTGCAGACCTGAGCACGAGGCAGCAATGATGCTGGGGAACCGGGTGTGGAGCCATGCCAGCCAGCTGATATGGGAACTGGAAGCAGCTTTTACAGGGCAGTCATACAACAAGCAACTCAACTTCATTCAAAATAGATTAACTCATTACAGAAAACAGGAGAATAAATTGCACAGGAGTGAGTGAGGGGTTTTCAAGGGAGCTAATGTGCTCTAAACACCACAAGGCTCCTGTATGACTAGAAAGGATGAATTTGTAGCAGGATAATTTACAATTTAGAAAGTTCAAATAATTACACATGAATCACTAAAATATTAATTAAGGGAACGTAAGATCCCTTTACTTTATAGAATAGTTTTAGGTTTTCAGCAATTCGATAAACACAGTCAGATGAATCAGCTACTTGTCACCACCATTCAAATCTTTGGCGATCTGTTAAGAAAAACCCCATCCAGTTAGTGTTTCACATGGTGGTGTCTTTGAGTCAGCACCATCTCTAGCTGCAAACTCACAAATTACAGCTCCATTGCAAAGTTAACACTAGATCAATTGCTATAATTAACAAGATCAATAATAGGTTAACAATAATACATTTTTCCTCTTAGGATAAACTGTGCTGCATTCACATAGCCTTAAGCTCAAACAGATGCACAGCTGAACACAGCAACATTAACATCAGGAAGAGTCAGGGCACCAGGGCAAGCACAGAAGAGCCTTTCTGCCAATACTAAAGAGTCCCTTCCCCATCTCAGTCGGACATCCTGGCTTTGCCTAGGACAGACAGTAACCAAAGCACAAAAACTAACTGAGTCAATTTTCACTGCCCTCCCTGCAGTCTCACGCAGCCACACTGTGGTCTTTGAAATACCACTAACCCGACCCAGCAGCACACAGCCAGGATGAGCTGTACCTGCTGCTCTTCTCAGCAGGATACCAACCACATTTAGTTGCTGTGTCTCTGGTCATCCTACACAGCTTTTGCTTGTCTCATTCTCAGTTTATTTCAGACTAGATGCCTCTGTCTTTCGTCTCCTCCTGCCCATGAAAGGATATTCCTAAATTCCTCTCATTCCTCTCTTTTGCCCTCCCATGCCTCTGCTCCTTCTAAGCAATACTCTCACAGACATCCCAGAGGACATCCTACTGCCCTACCAGTCCAACAGACCTGTCTCCACCCATCTGGAGACATACTGAAGCATACTCCTCGAGCCAGTTTTATATTTGCTGCATGCCATATAGTATGTATCATCCTCCTCGCCCACAACTGCGCTCTCCCAGAAGACCTGAGGAATGAAGGAAGGCAACTGCCTAACCTCCTCCTAGGCAGTATAAGGCTCTGTGCTGCAGACTTGTATTCAGTTGATACAAGCCACAGTCTCTGATCATCTTTCTGTTCCCACAGAGATGATGTGAGCACTGGCTGTCTCCATCACCCTTACAAAAGACCCCAGAAACAGGCACAGAGCAGGCAGAAGAGTGGGGGACAAGCTCCTAGAGAGGGGTGAGGGGCTGTGCGGGACTGCCACTGCTCCAGGATGCTTTATGGAAACCAACCTCAGTGCTGGGAAAGGAGTGGAGCCCTCATGGGCAAGTCTCTTGGGCCACATCCAGGAGTTGGGAGAACAGCTCCTCTCCCTTGCATGGTGCTTGGAGTTCAGTGAGAGACCTATTTACAACACCACCATCTAATTACAGGGGAANTAACAATAATACATTTTTCCTCTTAGGATAAACTGTGCTGCATTCACATAGCCTTAAGCTCAAACAGATGCACAGCTGAACACAGCAACATTAACATCAGAGAGAGTCAGGGCACCAGGGCAAGCGCAGAAGAGCCTTTCTGCCAATACTAGAGTCCCTTCCCCATCTCAGTCGGACATCCTGGCTTTGCCTAGGACAGACAGTAACCAAAGCACAAAAACTAACCGAGACAATTTTCACTGCCCTCCCTGCAGTCTCACGCAGCCACACTGTGGTCTTTGAAATACCACTAACCCGACCCAGCAGCACACAGCCAGGATGAGCTGTACCTGCTGCTCTTCTCAGCAGGATACCAACCACATTTAGTTGCTGTGTCTCTGGTCATCCTACACAGCTTTTGCTTGTCTCATTCTCAGTTTATTTCAGACTAGATGCCTCTGTCTTTCGTCTCCTCCTGCCCATGAAAGGATATTCCTAAATTCCTCTCATTCCTCTCTTTTGCCCTCCCATGCCTCTGCTCCTTCTAAGCAATACTCTCACAGACATCCCAGAGGACATCCTACTGCCCTACCAGTCCAACAGACCTGTCTCCACCCATCTGGAGACATACTGAAGCATACTCCTCGAGCCAGTTTTATATTTGCTGCATGCCATATAGTATGTATCATCCTCCTCGCCCACAACTGCGCTCTCCCAGAAGACCTGAGGAATGAAGGAAGGCAACTGCCTAACCTCCTCCTAGGCAGTATAAGGCTCTGTGCTGCAGACTTGTATTCAGTTGATACAAGCCACAGTCTCTGATCATCTTTCTGTTCCCACAGAGATGATGTGAGCACTGGCTGTCTCCATCACCCTTACAAAAGACCCCAGAAACAGGCACAGAGCAGGCAGAAGAGTGGGGGACAAGCTCCTAGAGAGGGGTGAGGGGCTGTGCGGGACTGCCACTGCTCCAGGATGCTTTATGGAAACCAACCTCAATGCTGGGAAAGGAGTGGAGCCTCATGGGCAAGTCTCTTGGGCCACATCCAGGAGTTGAGAGAACAGCTCCTCTCCCTTGCATGGTGCTTGGAGTTCAGTGAGAGACCTATTTACAACACCACCATCTAATTACAGGGGAAACTCCATCTGTGCCCCTCTGAAGAAACATGAAATGATAGAAAAGTAGTGCTTGAGAAGTTACCTATAACGTGTCCTCAACCCCAAATCAACATCAAATCTATTCCTGGCAGATGTTTGCCTAATCTAGCTTTTAAAAAGCTCTGAGGATGGAGGTATTTTTCACCCTGCTTGGTTAGGCTATGCATAAAAGTTAAGAGCTTTTAGGTAACAGCGTGCAAGCTGCTACAGCAAATTTTTGCAAGCCTGTGCACAGAGCTATTATAATATTCCAATATTATTGGCCTTCACTTTTGCTGTGGCTTGCTGAACTAATATGAAATTCTGATTGAATTTGTGCTGCCAGTGGAAAAGCTGGAAATCAGTAAACATGCTAAAAGCAGACTGTGTCTGCAAGAGCACCAGGCAAAGGACTGCCACAGGGAAAGAGAGAAAAACCTTGAAGAAATGCTTCAGAGTGAACAAGCCCTGCTAAACCCTCCAGAATTGCTGTGGGAATGTCTGCCCTTCGTTGCTGGGCTCCCTGCAGTGGTTTGAAGCCAGTGGGTAACATATCATCTAATGGCCATTGAAATGAGAGCAGAAAGAAGAAGAAAAGCAGAGAGGAAGAGATTATTTCAGAAGCTTTGCTCACACCAGCAAGGGCTTTCTGCCTTACGGAAAGTATTGTATTACCTCGGGTTTCTTATACAACTGGAGTTTTCTACACAGCCTGCCAGAGATTACAGTTTGGGTTTATTTCCATGCAATTTCACATGACTTTGGCATGACCTTGAGAGCCGTCATTCTGCAGCAGCCAAGTCTCAGGGAATCAGCTTTGCTGAAGCACACCATCCTGCAAGGCGTTTCTCATTTTCCTTCCCCAAGCCTCCATCAGCCTGTGTGTTGAGGTTAGTTACCAGACACACGCAAGTTTTACAGGGCTCACATAGTTGCTTTGGCCCCCCAAAGGCCTTTACTCTTGCATTAAAGGTCTCCCAAGAACTATTTCTGAGATGCAAAAGTACCACTTGAAGAAAAGGAGAGCTCATGGGCAATGCCCAGAGGCTGTGCTACCCCATCCCTGGGCAGGCACACAAGCTCATTGTGACAAGTGAATCAAAACGGATTATTACACGCCAGCAACGGCTCCGTCCTTGCTCTCTCCCCTGCAAGGGACCTCAACCTGTGTTCAGTTTATCCTGAAAAACACATAGCACACAGTGTTGCAGACAGACATGAATGCGTACATCTCTCTTCAGTGCTCAACCAATGTCTTCAAACAAATGTTTCATCTAAGCACAGATGTATCCCATAGGATTGTCTGTTAAAAAACCCTAGTTTTTCCGAACCACTGTAACAACAATAAGACAGAAATAGCAGAGGGGAGAACAGCCCCTTACTTGTCTCACTGCAGCTATGACACAGCAGGGCAGAATTCTGTCCCTTCAAGACAATACAACCAGAATGTGGGCAGGAGGTCAGGATATAACAGAAAATAACCACACGGAGAAATACAGTTCAAGGACTACGGCTGCGAACCTTTCAAGGCATCTAGAATCCAGTCAAGCCTTGTCACAATTCATGCAATCACCCCAGAAACTAATCACCCTCACTATTATTTTTAGTTATTCTCAAGCAATAACTGTGTACAAGCAACGCAGACATAAAGTTCTGAACTATTTACAGTACTCAACCACTTGGACAAAAATGCTAGCCCTTCCTGTGTTCACACTGGCTCTCTAATTAGGAGCAGAATGGAAGGAGTCAGGACAGAGATTAGGATCCAATTTTTTTTTTTTTAACCACCCACTCTGCCTTGAATCACATTTTATTTCTCACATATTAAGTCTCACACACTAGGCTTCAGGAGATCCACATTTGATTCCCAGCTCTTGTACAGAACTAATATAGCTGTGACCATTCTATAGCTCTATGACTCAGTTTCACAACCATAAGCAGCTAATTGTCAAAATAGGTCATTAAGATAAAATGAATAACATTTGAATTCCTTTGCTGTCATTGTGATGGTCTACGTGAACAGAAAAATAGCTCAAGGCCGTGTTCATTTAGAAGAGGGTGTAGGGCAAACCAGCTTTCTAGATCAAAACAAGTGAATCCAATTTCAAATTAGAAAGGTATTTTGTATTTATTTAATTATCTTGCCATTAATGCTTTCAATTTTTTTTCCAAAGGGAGGATGTTCAGTGTCCTGAAGTCATTCTACAGAAGCCTCTTTTCAACCTTAATTTATCTGAATGAACCAGCCAATTTGAGGAGTAAGTAATGATTACAACTGCCATTCATTCAGAAAAGCAATTTAATTTTGATCAGGACCTACTTCTCAGCACTGAATTCAAATTAGAATGGGCCACAATTTTTGAAGTAGGTACTTCTAATATGGAAGAGATCTTGCTGCCCACCAGAGACATATGAACTCTTACCACACTGAAAATTCACATTAGATAGTTGGCACTTGAAATACAATTCTCATTAAAATGGATTGTAGCATTCGCGTCCTGGAAACATGAATAGAGACTAATGGATTAATCCATGGAGAGTGCCACGATGATCTTTACTTTGCCTCTGCTAGAATAGCCCTCCCATAATCTTTCTTCCTTTATTCAACTTCTAACAAACAGGGATGCTCTAGCTGAAAAGAATTCACTGAAATCAAAGCGGTCAAGAATCCTGAACATTCTTGTCCCCAGCCGTATACTGTGACGTAAGTAATGGCGCATTTGATTTGGTTCAGTAAGTCCAAAACTAATTTATCTTGTAATATCTGTAAATCTGAAAAATGTTTCCAATATTTACATTAGATACATTTTAATGAAAGTTCACCATAAAAGTAAGAAAGGCTGCACCCATGAAATGCCTCACTTGCATAATATTAAACATCTGAGATTAGGTGGAATCAAATTTCATTCTTTCCAGCTGTAGTGATTTAAAAAAAAAATAATTTCAAGTGATAGCATTTATCATCATGTACTTTTCTAAAAGGAGAATACATTGACAGGCTCACTGTATTTTAAAGCTCCTGTGATAAAGCCAGGAATTAGACATTTGCATGTGAAAAGTTCTGCAGAGGAATGCTCTTACTTATGCCAGTAATTCTGCTAGCTTCAGCACAGTGACCAATGAATAGAAGACTCAATGTTATGCACATTTCTTTTCTATTACCTCACCAATCATCTGTCTGAAATATATTCATCATATATGCTAAATATATTTAGACATCAACTCTATCTTTATAAAGATCACAAAAGTGACTAAATAACCCAGTGTTTCAGTAGCAGGTGACAGGACCCATTAATGCAGGGGATCACTTTTGGCCCAGCATTCCCAATTTCATTGCCCATGACCTTGGATGAAAAAGTCAATATCTGTGCTGCTATAAAACTAGCATTTCATCCACATTTCTGCTTCGCTGCTAGTGTCTCACAACCAGAGTTTGTCGCCCAGTGTGCAATAAACCAATATAGACACAAGGCCAAGATATTGTGTTTTTGCACGTTCGCACAGAGATGGGTGCTGGGTGGTAACTCCACAAAGCCAGGCACAAGTTGGTACTTTTTGTGACAGCTTATACACTTATTTTTTATCATTTAACCACAACCTTAGTACAGCCTCCTAATATATGGTCAACTAGTCAGCATATTGGTTACATAACATTTCTAAAATACANTACCCATTTAGTTTACGTATTTTCTCCAGGATGTTCCTATCTCCAAGGGTAAATCTAACAATCCTTAAGTGATTAAGAGTCCTAGTATAGACCCAGCACAATTAATTACAAGACTGCTTAAGATCAGGTAGTGACCTGCAAAAAAAAATGTCCTTGGCTATAGTGGCTGTTCGAGCCACACCTGTGTAGAACTACAGAGATCATCACTCAAGCAGATCTTGAAGGTATTAAGAAAGTGAGTGCTTAATATCACTCTAAAAACATCCAGAATAGCCTCAAATATTCTAAATAATTGTATGGATAATGCCAAAATGGCCATTGTTTTAATCCTGACGGGACTGTAACGTTACATGGAGGAAACACCACTGTCCCAATTCAGTGCTATGCTTGACAATGGGATAATCCGGGGGATGCCTTCCCAACAACCTGTGTAAACTCTTTTCTGGTAAAAGTTGGATAGTATGATGTGCTCTTGCCCTTCAGATCACACTAAGCAAGCTGTATTAACACACAGAGGTAGCTAAGTGGGCATCAAAAGAGAATAGTTAAGACGACATAAAATTTGGTATTAAGCATGTAGGATTTCAATTAGCAGGTCACTGCACTGCAAGATGCACCTCTAAAAATGAATATTAAAGTGTATGGCTTCCATTCAACTGAGAGCCTAATTCTACTTCTACCAGATTTTTGCCCTGCAGCCAGATTGAAAGATTTAGGTCAACTTGAAAGGAAAAAAAAAAAAAAAAAC
>VZTO01017594.1:0-21959 GCA_013400615.1 Syrrhaptes paradoxus
TTTCACCTGCAATTTTACCAGCCTGTGCAAGTTAAACCTTTCAGGCTTTTTCTGTAAGGGTATTTAGTATACAGACACAAGCTGGCTCAACCAAGGCAATCCTGAGGTCTGAATGCTTAGATACAGACTAGGTCTGTGAACTTGAGTTCACCACTACATTACCAAGGCTGCCTAGTGCACAGCCAGTACCAGGCAGCATCTGCTGTAGAGTCCTTCCCCTTCCCTCTGACCATGGCACTAGCCCGCTGCACTGCTTTCCCTTACACCTTATTTTGAACATGGCTGTGCAGAACTCTACCAAATTTCTATCAAGTTAGTCTGATACAACCCTACCTACATTTTATCCCATTTTCTAGTAACCTTTTCATTCTATGATGATGTTAGTTCCCACATTTGCAATGAATAACTGGTGTTATAAACCCTGCTAAGACTGAGGCAAATCCTTCATTCAGCACAGAGGTCATGCCTTTTCTTATGATCTCTGCCCATGCAGAAAGATGCTGTTTTCTTTTAGGTTAAGCCACATTGCCATTCACATTCTGTTAAACACTGAGGTGCTTAATCATATTTGATTTAGAATTCAGTTCTTTGAAAGGTTTGCTTTTGAATTTCCATTCACCAGAAACAGAAGATAGCATAATTCTCCATTTACAGTGTACAAGAATTACTTCTACAGAAGCAAGGTGCTTGTCTCAATCATTATATCATTATCACATTAAAGAAAAATAAATTTTGGCACAATATTTATGCTTTGTGGTTGAATTGTAATAAAGCCAGAAAGAAATTCAGAAACCATGTCCCTCTANCAGTATACTCACAACTGCTTTCTCCAAGAAAATTTTAATCAGCTCATAGAATAACATTTCAGATGTTTCTCACAGGAAACTATTTTGCAGTCTGTTAAATTTTAGTGTAAGGAATTTTTCTTTTCCCAAGTCCACCCTCCTCTATTATCCAACAGTTCTGCAATCTTTTCAAAGTGAAATCCTGGCCTATTCAAATTAAAAAGAGTTTTGTTACTGACTTCAAAGTATCTATGATTTCCCCTTAAGGTTTGCCTATTTTTTTTTAATGTATAACTACTGTGCAACACCATTAAAAGCATTACAGAGCTTCCCAGGTTTGCGATCGTTTATCCAGCTAAATAACTGTATTTATCATTGTCAATAGCTTCTTCCCACACTGTTGTCTGCAGGGCTATGAAGTCAGAATGTACGTATCCCTTCTCATTTTCTGACCATTCTCCCCGTCACTTGCTGATATACAAAAAATCAGTCTATCTCACTGACATCAGGATTTGTTTCTCCCCTGTGTTTATAAAACCCATGATATTTCTCAGATACACAGAACCACACAAAAAGAAACGGGAAGATAAAGCAACATGCTCTACCACTGACAATTCAACAGCAAGTAACAGCAAGGTTTTCTGCACCACAAATTATAGGCTTCTTCTACTTGAGAAGGAAGGCAAGTCCATTTACTGGTACCAAGGTTAGGCATACATCCTCTAACAGTCCACATAGCCTGAACCATAATGTGTGTAACAAAGCTTATTTGTGGGAGAACAAAGTATCTGACAAATACTCCCCTATCTTTCCACCATAATGAAGACAGGTACTTCTAGCAAAGGAAAGTCTATGTAAAATAGACTCCCTGACACCTTGATACCTGTGTAAACACATCTGCTGGAAACATGAGAATCTGTAATTTTGAATGGTGCTTTGTGGTCCTTGACTGAAAAGTTTGACAGAAGTACAAAGAAGCATTACAGTATCTATTATTTTTACATGAACACACTTCAAAGCAACAGTACAAGAACAGGTACAACAAATTATCTAAAGAGAAGGCAGAGGAATAGGAGCTCTTATTCCTAAAATACTGCTATGTTTCTGGCTCACATTGCATGCCTGACCAGTTCCCTCTGAACAAATATTGTCAAATCTGTTGTCCCGTTCCTTTATCATCAGTTTGAGAAAAGAAACAAGTGAAAGGTTGAATATATTCTAATGTGGTCTTTAAACCTCTGATCTATGGACAGATGTAGAATATCCTTTTCTCATGGATTCTGTAATTATCTGCATTTCTCATATTTCTGGCACCTTTACTCACTGCCAGCTTCCATTCTTATACATCAATGAGGAAATAGCTTAAAAAAAAAAAGGAAGAAACAGCAAGCTGGGAAAAGAGAAGCAGTGGGTCAAGCCTGTTTGGGGCCTTCTACAATGTAAAAACAAATATTGTTTGATTTCAACTTACCACAGCAGAAAACTGAGGCATGTTTATCTAGATTCTCCCTCTTTGATGTCTTGCCTGAATGTTATTGTAGTGTATTCAGTATTAGGGTTGGATGACCATTTTAATCATTCACTTCAAATGTGCACTGATGCGTCGTTAATTAGTATTAATCACAAAATTGCCACGTAAGTGCAAAGACTATGGGAGCCTATATGTGCCTCATTAAGCTAACATAGCTTCAGAAATTGACTGGACTTTCAAATGCGTTAGCTATTGAACACAGTAAGAATATGTGATTAAAGCTCAACCAACTTATTGTCAAATATACTATACAGATGGAGTACAATGAATTTTCCAAAACCTTTTGTGTTCCTAAGAAGTTATGAAGTATCACTATTGCTGTTGTTCTTACTACCATTAGAGAGTTCATATGCCTGATTCCAGAAACACCAATGATATGCCAGGCACTATAAAAATTAAACACAAGAAGCAGCCATTGCTACAATGGCATACAAAGAGGACAACACAAAAGAAAGCACTGCTCATTGGTTATGTAAATGCTTTCCGCCAGAAAAATGAGAGTTAATCAAAAGAGATATATCTGTCTGAATGCAATACCACGCTAAATGCCCTGCATTTTTCCTAAATACTTGTCTGAAGAGGTAGGGAGCTGAAAATTAAATAGCAGTGAAGAGCATAATGCAAAAAAGGGGCATTGTATCAACACAATAAATAATCCTAACAGTAAGGCATCATTAGTTATAATGTATCTGGTAGTGCTGAATCTTCCTGTAATTGTTTAAATTACTAGTTAAAATAAGAATGCATATAGAGAGGGTCCACAGCTGTTCTTCCCAGGAATCCACCCTAAATTTGTTAAACTCAAAGGCTGCTGCTGCTGAATTCCAGAAGCAGAAATAATATCCTAAGTTGCATAGCATTCATATCTTTCATTTGATTGCAAGATGTTGGTGATATATTTGAACAGGATTCAGAGCTCATGTTGGCTGTTGTGTGTGAGACAGAAGATTTCTGGTGCCATGGAGGCCTAGAATTAGCCTTGATTTCTGTTGCTAGAGTAGATACTTAAATGTGAAAATCAACATATGGCTTGCATATGCATAGACATCTGCATACTTGAGTTTACAAAGTAGAATAGCACTTAGTTAAAAAATTAGATTTCATACGCTATTTCCTGTATAATTTTTTACTTGGAAAATTCATTTTGTCAAGGACCTTAGCATATAGAGATGGCAGTACAGGATTCATTTCTGGAAGAGGCCCCCTAAAATATCAAGCTGATCTCAGCTATTGTAATTAACCATGATCATAAACTGATTAAGCCTAATACCCTAAGTTTATTGCAAAGCTTTATTATGAAGCTTTTCTTACATCTGATCCCTCTGAAGATTAGAAACCTTCTTATAATTTAATCTTAAATGTATTCATGGCTATTTTCTCCTGTATAAAGATGGTCTTTGGCTAATGCAACAGTTCTGTTTCCCTGGTGTTTATCCACGGATGTAGTTACAAACAGAAACAATTCTCTACTCAGCTTTCACTTGACTGCATTTTAAAAATATAAATATTTTAGTTCTCCCTATCCTGATTATACAAAAGTACAAAAAAAGATGGAATAAAAGGAGAATTTTGATTGTTTTCCTTTTTCAAAAAATTGAAACAGCTCCAGTATCATTTAATGTTAAACTTCCTATCTTGTTCAGATTAGATCACTCCTTCCTGAGTCAATTGTGTTTCCATTATATTAACCTTGTCAGACCAGAGGACCGTCTGAACAGCTGATAAAACCACTTCATGGTCTTTGGGTGTGAGGCCAAAGGAAGGGCAAAACAAAGATGTAAGAAGAAACTGGCCATACTGATGAAGTCACACTGGTGTCCAAACTGGGTGTTCTATGAATCTAAGAATTTTATAACTCAAACTAGCATCCCAAAGTAGCATCCCAGTCAATCGCTTTACATAACTGCACCAGCTTTTTTCTTCTACACTGGACAACTAGCAGCACTAAAATTATAGCATGGTGGCACCTCTGAGGGAAGTGGCTGGAATAAAAGCTCCTGAAAAGTGTGCTACTAATGGTCTCAGAAAAACCACAGGCTAAGTGATATCATGAAGGCATAATTTTTCCAGGCATTGACAAGATTTGCTGGCTGGGAAAAGCAAACCATATTCTACAATGGCAGATGAAATAGAAATTAACCTTGCATGGGCTCGAGAAAATTTCTTTATCCTGCTCTATCTTTTCCAATGTCTAGCAAGTTCAGCTGGATGACAGTTGCGGGCTGACTGCCCAGGTCCTGCAACAGTGTCCTTTTTCATTATTTAATCAGCACTGGAATCTCTATTAGTGACAACTGTTCAGAATGCAGAATGTTCAAAAGAACACAAACCAGCTGTGTTAATCAGAGACTCTCATTGTTGGATTAATATGCATTGTCTGAGTAAATACTTTCTCTCAGTGACTTTGGCTTTTCCAGGACAAGCAATTTAATAAACTGAAACAGAAGTGCTGAAAGTATCTACAAGATAATCTACACAAGATCTGTCTGACAATAGAGATACAACAAGCAGCCTCTATAGCCAGCATCCCAGAAGGATGTAGCAATACGGATACTTGAAGAAGGAACAACAAAAGTCAGTCAGCTGAGCTGACAATGACTTACAAGCCAATACTGACTTCAGTGTAATGGTAAACACAGATGGTAGGCTACAGAATAATGCTTTAAAATACACAATGATAAATACCATTGAAAGCTATTAATTACTCTGGTTCTTTCCATACCTTGAGAGGCCAATCAAATTATGGTATCTAATAAAAAATCTGGAATATAAAAATCTTCAGACTTAAATAATTTGATCTCTTCAGATGTGCTGAAACTGTTAACGGATGTACTTGGGAAACAAAGGGATGGCCAGAATTGACACATTTGCAGGTATGATCTAAAAAACTTTTTTAATATCATGCTGTTCCCTTTTCATGTTTTTTTTCTTCATATTTCTAGGAGTGAAGATACTTTGGGGGGGGGGAGGGGGATTTGCCACAAACATAATTATAGTCAAGACCTTTCTGCCAAATGCTAACTCTCTTCATACTTTCTAGAGATGTGGTGAACAAGGAGGTCAGTAAACAGAATTTTTGTTTTGCTCACTTTATCGGATTTAACTTACAGATTTTAATTCTGATTTAATGATGCTTTGGAAGATAAGGATTGACCTTTATGGGACTTCTACTATTCCAGATAAAACTGCTTGGTGTATACATTAATCCACTCAAGAGAAAACTCATGGAGCTTAAATGCCAACAGAACATGTGCAATACCAGGTTTTAAAGTGGAGTTTGCACAGCTGCTGTGTTGGTTTAGCAGGGAGTGAATGCAGCCATAGCTCTGAAAAACAGTAAACCAGAGCTTTGGATGGAAACTGCCTTTCTGTTATTTGTCAGAATCCACCAGTAGTGCACTTTGCCTTAGCTTTGGCTCTCCCTCCTGCTCATTCTTCTTTCTATTTTTTCTCCCTCATTCCTCCTATGCTCTGTATATTTTCTTTAATGAAGGCAATTGTTTAAATTACTTTGCATTTTTCCAAATATTGAAATAAGACTTAATATCTGAGTCAGTTACAATGATAAGGTTTTCAGCTCCAAGATCAAGCTGAGCTAGTTATTTTGTAATTTGATTCATGATGTAGGAAGGACTGTAAAACATTTCCACCAAAATCAGGGTTTATTTGTTCTGTTGTCACTGATTATAGATCCAGATCAAGCAATTAAATGTCTTGTAAAAAAATAGAAAATACTGCAGATCATAAATATTAACAGCACCTGAACTATTTCCTAGCTGCTATCATAAAAGTCAGAGAATACTTGTTGGTATCTTAAATATTTGGACTCTAAACATCAGAGGTCCATTTTGTGCCTTGAGCAAAACAATACTTTTCATATTTCTTTTGCTGAACTTTGGATGGCACTGCCCTCAGTGTTAGCATTACTTTAGAATAAAAATACATTTTAAAAGTTAAATGAGTCCTGCTACCATTATTAGATTCTGAGATGTATCAGTATGACAGAAGATACCCTCCTTTAAGAAAGCCTAGAAAAAAACCCACCCCTCAAAATCTCAAATTCAAAAAATAAAAAGATTCTTCACAAAAAAGGAAAATTACAAATACACATCACCTCACTGTGTCTTGGTATAGAAGCTTAATCCAAAACTTACTGACATGATTTGGAAATATTTTTATTTCTCTCAATATGATTTTGAATCAGGCACATATTGCTGAACTACATAAACAATTTTTTCCACCTATAAACAGCTTCATCACTTACTTACAACTACGTTAACCCCTCCAATTCATATGGTTTCTCCTCACTTACAAAAGCAGTTGTCAGGAGTCAATGTCCCATGTTATCACTCTCTTGGTCTGTGTGTTCTGGTTATGTATATGTACAATGAAAAATAAACCATAACTTAAAACTCATAGGCATTACAAAGGTTGTCATAGACTTACGGAGCAGGAGAACCTACAGATCCTGCTCTACCTTCTGTTAAAGACAGACTGGTTTTGATCTCTTCCAATGAAATTGCATTTATCACTCTTGAGTCACCTTTACTTGCCATCTCCTCTACCGTACCATCATTTGTACAGCTGATGTCACTGAACTGGAATTATTCTTCAGTCATACAAGCAACTGACTATGATAAATTAAATCAATATTCTTTTCCTTATAGGTGAAATAAATGTAGTAATGCATAAGAGTAGTAGACCTTCCTTTCTTTGTCCAGTTCTACACTTCAAACCATCAATGTATTCTGCTTGGCACTTGAATTAACATATCTTAATTTGTGGCAATAACTCCTTCTAGCATAATGAAATCTTTCAGTGTTTTATTCCAAGTCTACTCAATAGTCTGGGCATTTTCACCCACTACCAGTGATCTTTGATTGGGATATCAAAATATAGAATAAAAAAGATACATCCTAACAGTCCATCAGTTGTAGTTCTAATGCCTAAACAAGACTTCTTTTGATTATTTTTAAGAAATATAATCTCTAGTTAATTGGGTTTCAAGTTTATGCAAAATATTTTTATAGAATTTTGTTTGTGCTGAAGAAAAACACCAGTGCTTTTTTTCAGCCAGCTGGAGCAAACTAATAAGCCCCAAAAAGAGAACATTTGTACAGCTGGAGTCTGAATGTTACCAAGCTACTTGTTTCTGATTGACACTGTAACAGCCATGGTAGTGGAAGGTGATCAATAATACTCCCTCTGTGACAATGTAAATAGAATCATCCAAGAGTGATTGGCAAACAAAAATATTCGGAGGTTCAGCTCAGTTTGGGTAAGCATCCAAGACTTCAGATCTTTGTTCTAATTACCTAACCCACTGGGATCTCCAAATTTCAGTCAAAAATAAGTTGATCCATGGCCCACTTAGAGTATTCAAGACTGCTCTGGCACTTGGTATTAGACCAAGGCAGGAAATGGGATAATTAACAAGAACAGTTTTTGAGATCAACTGCTCTTAAGCTTTTAAAAGATTCACTTTGGAAAAGGAATTTAACTCCTGCTATTTACTTTGAGCTAGATCATTCTTCTACATCAGCTGCAATTTGTTGTGTATTTAATACACAGAACAGCTAGTGTTTTTATTCATGTTGATATATGCAGCCATGTACACAACATAAATTATTAAAAAAAATTACAAGACATGTCTACATGATCTTAGTCCAACTCAAATAAAGACAGATTTCCCTGGAAGTAAGTAAAATAAAGCCCCATCTGAACACAGAGAACAATGGTTTGTCACTATGGCCAAAACTGTGTTTTTTTCCAGTCAACGCAGGAGTACACCTGAAGTGACAGGCTTCAAAAAGAACATCCAAAAATACAAGCACTTGCAAGAATGTGGGGCAACTGAGAAGGTGATAGGAGCACTTAAGACAGAAAGATGGGTGCATCAAAGGTGCAGGAGGTAAGTAAGATTATAGGTATGAAAGTATGAAGGCTATAGGCGTAGACTATGAAAGACTGTAAGCAATGTTTTTGTGTATCTTTCTAGGTAGTAGGAGTGCTGTGCCCAGAGCTAAAGCAATAACGTTCAATAGTTTGGAGAAGTGGGGTGTTTTTTCATTTTTTTTATTGTGCTTTTGGAGTACTTAATGCCTCACTAGACCTAAAAAACCCTAGGGTCCCATGCTCATTTCAGTTCAATTAAGATATACAGGCTGTGCAAAATATACATCGATAGGGAGCCACATTTTCCAAAATAACTGCTTATCCATGCACTTTTTAGCTCATTATAACAGTCTCATGGAATCCAACTTTAAATAAAGGCTGTTGGTGGACTAAATTACAATACGGTATCAAGAGACTTCATGAACTAGATATATTCTGTCTTATTAAGCTTTCATTATATATAGTATGAGTCAGCAAAGCCTTCAGCCTCAGCTAACCAGAGCCAGTACTCACTCTAAATCTTGAAAGCAAATATTTTCCACCAAGGGCACCCTGCAAATGAACTGTAGGTTTTGGCCCTCTCCCTGTTAAAACAGACTTGACAGAGAGCGTCTGTCTCACAGACATTTTCGACCTCCTTCAGAATGCCTGCCAAGCGCTCAAGGAGCCAGCACCATCCTCACTGCCACGCCACACCACACCATCCTTCCGTGACAATGTCTTTCCACACAAACACACCGACTCCCTAAGACTTTATTTTCAAGACAGTAAAGAGGTTTTTTTAAATTTTGAATAAACGAACAAGTTATTTCTCTCACAAAATTACTTTGGTTTGAGGTGAAGGCGTGAGCTTTGACCCTAAATCCTCCCCCAGCAACGGCGCCGAGGCACTGCTTCTTTCCCAGCAAACGGCCTCGCTATCCGAGGGGCAGTCACGCAAGAGGCAATGGCTTGATCAGATTATAAACATGCTGGTGTATGCCAAGAGGGAAAAAAAGCTCTAATGTCGACAATGTTTGTAGGAACTCAGTACTTTTTTAGGCTTCCACCTCTGTCCAATGCTTGAAATCAGCCAAGATTTGCAGGGTTCAGGGAGGCCTGTCAGGGTATGACAGCACATTTCCTCAGGCAACCAAAAGGAGTTTCTGATGGGGTTTCCAGTCCTTTTCCCCAGCTGTTTCTTCCCCAGCAATGAACAGCCTTAGCAGCTATCAACACCACAAATAACACTTGTTACGTGCAGGTCAGGGAGCCCTGTTACCCCTCTGCCAAAATGGACTGAAACCCTTCTAACCTGCAGAGAGAGCCTCTGTCAGGGCTCACACTGTAACAGGCTAGATTAAAGAATTGTAACCTGGGGAAACATCTTTGATCATTACACTAATTTCTTCCTCCTGGGCCCCTATCATTTAGGTAAGGCAGGTGCCTCCTGATGCACCTGGGCTGGCAGTCCCCGGGCATGCCGGGCTGTGGCTGCAGGGAAGCACTTTGGCTGCCACAGCACAGCTGAGACCACTGAGGTGCTAGAAGGGGGAGAAGGGGCTGGGTGGCTATTTGAGGAGGGTTAGGGGAAGCTTTTCCCTCCAAGAGTGGGGCGTGTTTGCAGAGCTGCCTAAGTAGAGGTGAGGCAGGGGGAGTAAGGCAGTCCTGGGGTGCTGGTAGAGATGTCCCTTTTGGGTTTGCTGTGTTCCCTCTGCATTTTCGCTACATGGCAGAGTTATTGGCTCTGGGAACGCAGGGTGTTAGGTGTGTAAAGCCTTCCCGCTTTACAGCAGGGGAGCAGGTAGGTCCTGCCATGAGGTGTTAGGCCTGCTTGGGGCTAGACCAGGAGCTGGGCTGTCAGTGTGACCTGGGGTGGTGTTTTCTGGGACAGCATTAAAGCATTAGTGAGCAGGCAGGTGGGTAACTTTGCTGTGTGATGTGGGGGAGCCCCAGGGACAGCAAGGAGTGGCAGGGCCTCCTCATGTGCTGAGCCCGGGAGCCTGCACGCCTCATGAACATGAGGAGCTGTGTGGGGCCTAGGGGAGAAGGGGGGAGGGGGGCCTTAAAAAAAAAGCCTCCTTGAAGAAAAGGTGTGGAAAAGGCAGCAAAGTGGCAGACTGAGGGGAAGTGTCAGTTTCAGAGGGACTGTGTCCCCTTCCCAGATGGCTGGAGTAACTGTATCTCAGCTGGCCGGAGGGCAGGGAGAGCACTTGGCAGGATGGGCCCAGCGGGATGGACCTGCTGCAGCAAATTAGTTCTCTGCAACCCTCCCCGTTCCTCCCCACCCACCTCTGACAGCAAACATGATACAAATATAACTTAAAAGCACAGTAAGGCTCTTCAGACACATCCAATCTTTAGTTTACATGTTGCAAATGCACCTAAAATAGTGACAATGAAATGTAATCCCTTTTATGGGGGGGGAAAGTAGCTACTGATTCAATGTTGGTGCAATTCTTAGAAGGCCTGAATAAGGGTATATCTTATGCTGTTACTATTTAGAATATTCTTTTGGAAGCATGATGCCAGAGGTGACAGTAGAGATTGTACTTGTCTGAACATCCTTCAACTGTAATAACTGTAAAATGTACCCCTTTTTTGCTGATATTTCTGTTACAGTAACAACCTTTGTGTTTGTACACAATGTTCTTGCCATGAAGGACTTTGAGATATCCCTGTTAGAAATACTGATGGGACTTGATTCACCTATGAAATAGACAGAAAAACTACCGTCAGTTTCTTGCAGTATTTATGTTGTAAACTGTATGCAAAATCTCTTTTTTAAATAGCAAACTGTAGTGAAAGGTAACATGAAATCACCAGTCTCAACAGTATATATTTATTTCTTTGCTTTAACTACAGGGTAAAAGTATGAAGAATCTTTCCTTGTTTTTCTTTGTTTTCTGGAGTCTTTTGCATCTCTTTTATAACACAAGTTGGTACTAGCATGTAGGCATGCTATGGTTAACTCCAGCACTAAAATGATACATGCCAACATCAGAAAAATAGCACTCAGAGAATCAGTCTGTATTGCAGTATGTGAAGAAAGTGTTGAATGTGCACACATGTAGCATTAACAAACTTGTCTTAATTTTTAGCATATGTAAAGTATGAAGTTCTTTACCACAAAAACTTTTGGTATAGTGGGGTCAGAAGCAAGGCATTGTAATCACCTTCTTCATCACTAAGGGATTTGCAGTAGAATGAAATAGTCATATAAAAAGAAGAAAAATAAAAAATACATACAGAAGAGACACTTTTTTTTTCTACATGTGCTTGCACAGTATTTCACGGGATTATTCAGAAGCTGGCTGATGTAATATTTTTGACATTTTTTGGCTGATGTCGTTCTTTTTCAAATAAATCAGTATCAGCTGTTTCATACATAAAAAAGGCAGGTGAATACATAAACCAATAATAGGTACTGTGTGGATTAGTTTATTAGTGATTCTGAAGTGTTAAAATTAAATACAGTTCCTGGCACAAAGGTTAAATGTTGTTTTTAACAACTGAATGTCATTCAGTGGTCTTCCAAACAAGACATTGGATGATGAAGAATAATATATATTTTAGGCTGTCTACTTACAATTGTTTTTGCATGTTTCTTTTATTGTAAAATCACAGTGTTTACTGGTAACTATGTAGTCAAATAGAGATGTAGTAGAATGTGACATACAAAGAAACTAAGAGTGCCTTCTGTCTTGCCAGGGAGCTGGAAGGGTTTGCTGCACTCCTACCCTCCACTGGGAATGCTGCAGTTTTGAATTTATGGGCCTGTCAGTGCCAGGTTTGAAGTCCTGTTGCCAATGAATGGTTAGTCTGTGGATGTGCAGAGTGCTATATTCATTGTCTCCAGCTTTGCAGAGTCTTTGACATGGTCTTTGTTCCCTCTTCTATGGGAGACCTGGGAGAAACATCCTACGTTGGTATCTCAGTCACTGCAGTTCAGAAACCTTTTTCTCCTACCTGATCAGTATCAGGTCAGATGAATAAAGCAAGCCCTGAATTTTAGTGACTGAGAGTCTAGCATGTGTATAATTCTGGTCTTGGACAGCTGAGAGCACTGATTTCTCATATTGCTCCAGTATGAGTTGTCCCTAATCCCATCTTTACTCAGGTCACTGAGTGAAGAAATTTGGGGGAGGGGAGCTTTTTCTTGGTGGTGATTGGTTGTTATAGATTACCTTAAAGCAAGTAGGGGCTGGGGAGGGAAGAAATCTGGTTGGTTTTCTGTGTCTCACACTTGCATCACATCTCCCAAATTGTCCTTAGAAATGTGAGTTATTTGCTGCAACTCACTTGCCACTTGAATGCAATTAAAAATGGTGTAGAAATTTGGTAGAAAACATAGGGGAGTTACATGGGAAAATTAGGGAAGATAAGGTTAGCGCTGAAGAAACTTAACAGTAGAACCAAGCTATCCACTTCAAAACCTTTCAGATTTTTTTCTTTGCTTCTTTGATTTGTAAAGAAAGGGAACAAGCCCATTTCTTTCTTTTGCAGTATACATTTTAAGGTGAGATATAGCTTATCGTACAACAGTAACTTCTCAAGAGATATGAGGCAAAGAGAGCCACTGTGAGACTATCAAGACCATTGAAAGCTTGACGATACTGGCACCAAATTAGAGACAGGCACCTTGGATCTCAGGCAGTCCTAGAGTGAAAAGAAAGGAGTGTGGTTTATCAAAGTAGTAAAAATGTCTTAAAGCATGGTAGTGGGAGGTGTATAAGTTGTTCATTATCCTGTCACACTCGAAAATTCTGCATTGCAACACCTGAAAGTTAAGAGCAGAACAAATTTATTGTAGTGTATCTGTCCTTTCAGGGTTGTTTGGTTCCTCGCCCCCCCGCACTATTCCTATCTAGATTTCAGACTTGGTAGTAGTTATTTCCATGTCATTCTTGAGATGAGATGAAATAACAAGGGACTGCAATGCTAAATTCGGATCATAGGAAGCCACTGCTTTACTTTCTTTTTTTGGTTGCAAATCTAAAATGGTAAGATCAAAAAGCTATTTATTTTATGTTAATTTCACTGTCACTTTTGAGGAGAGGATACTCTCTATTCCCAGAAAGGTTGTCTGTGCATTAAATAGTTTCTGTGGCATTTTGAATATAGTAAAAAACCTTTTGTTAATTTTTGGTCTACTGAAAGTGAAAAACAAGATGCAAGTCAGACATGGAAGACATTTTGTCTCTTTTACATGGATGCACACACTTGTGCATGCTTTATTCATCAGAGCTGCAAAAATTTCCTGTCTTCTTTACAGAGCCATATCTTAGTGGTTGTGTGAAATTGGTTCATTTATGTACAAACCCATGTTGAGGTAAGTAATCATAATGAATAAGTTCCTTCATGCACTCAGAAGAAGCTTTAAAAAAAACAAAAACCATTTAAATTGGCAACATGAAAGGCATTCAGACTCATGGTAATGGTTGGTGCTGGGAACTGAAAATAATACAATTATGTTATTGTTTCTGTACCTTTTTTAAGTTTGAGGAGTTTTCAATAAAACAAAGGGGTTTAGTTATCATTACTATATATTCTTAGTTTTTAGAAGCTAAGATCGAAGGCATGACCTCAATCACTGGGACAGATCTTCCTGCAGATTCTGCCCTGGAACAATAGCTTTCTGGAGCGGAAGATGGGGGAATCTGCCAGTGTATACAATGGCATGCCACAACACTGCGAAGTAACTCCATATCTTAGACCTCCAGGCAGACCTGTCTATATACTATAATGTTTGAATACGAGTGGAAGTGTCTTAACTCATGCAGTCTAATACCTACCAGGTGTGCCTTTAACACAGAATATCACCGAAATGTAAAATATGGCTAAGACTGTACCCTTCAGAGGGTTATGTGTAGTACCCCTCCAGTAAGTCCAACTTTTTTTACAACATATGTACTCATATTTGTTTTCCTTCTCCATGGATGAAAACCTAGTGATTTTCAGTGCAGTGCTTTTTTTGAATGTTCATAAGGTATAAAGGAGTATAAGTAGTAGCAGAAACATAGGCTTCTAACATTTAGTATTCAAATTAGAACAACAGACTCCTAATGCCCAAAGGAAGCTAGTGTCTGTCCAAGCAGTAATTACATCATAATATTTCTGCTTAAGTTATAATTATATTAATTATGAAGTCACTTCTCAAGTCATAAAGTTTCTGGAGTCTGGACAGTACTGAAGGTTAACTTTGTTTACATATCAGAAGACAATAACGTTGCTATGTGAGATGAAGAGGTGGATTTGAATATCTCTTTGACAGTCTAAGACCAGAAATCCTGTATATTTCTCATTGTTATTCTAAATCTGCTGTTGTAGGTCCACTTACTTGAATGGGGATGATTTACTAAATTACATATTTTGGATCAGAAGCAAGGTTCTGTCATTCAGATTATGACAGTGAAAGGAATACAGAAGAGGATGGAAACTTTGAAGGTAAGATATTTTTGTTCCTTGTTGGTAGATAACTTTCAAACAGGGTCAGAGCTAACACAAAAGGATTTATGCAGCTGTATTAAGGGGTACACTGTGTCATCCGCAACCCAGTACTTTTAGTTGTTTTTATCTGTGACCAAAATAGAGAATCATTAGGGATTTGAAAGTGCATGACTGGAAGTAGATTAGATAACGCAAAAACACTTCTACATTTCAGAAATGTGGTGATGTGAAGGAAAGCAGTGTGAACAAGCTGTAACTATCAATGCTAGTACGAACACTTTCTTCCCTTCCCACTTTTCCTCTGATAACTTCCACAGTAATTACTTGCAAAAGAGCTCTTGCACCTGGAGTATCTCTTGTCATGGCAGTTGCCACCTTAAGGACAAAGCTAAAACTCTGAACTCCATACCAAAGCAATAGTTTCTTCTACGGCCTTGTTGATTGTTTTGCCTTACTTTCAGTCTACATTAGAGATTGGGACAGATAGGTAGTTAATAGTTTCAGAAGATAATGAGCTGAGGTTGTTGATTGATAACGGCTCATGAACCTGAGAGGTGAACTGCCTGTCGTTGTGAAGCAAGTTGGGCTTGTGGTCTCACTTTTTGTTGTCCTGCAAGATTGCAGTGTGTCTTCATCACATGCAGTCGTGCCTCTGCAATTTGCAGCTGTGAGACTTGAAGCTTAGTTTATGTTCCCACAAAAAAACTGAGTGTCTTTTACATGCCACTTGTTTTGCAACCACAGGTAGCACTGTATACATGACTCACTTTCCAGTGTCTGCTTACTGTTAATCAGCTGATTATGTTCACTGCTTATCTGTTGGTTTTCTCCTACTTGCACCATTTGATCAGTCACATCACTGTCATGGTGACAGTCTGGTCTATTCCTTTTGTGTATGTTATCATGACTGAACAACAGGTGATTAGCTTTATTTTTTTCTTTTTCCAGAGGAGAAAGCTTATGTAGACTACTTTCCATTCTGTTGTCTTCAACATTACAAATCACATGTAATCTGAAATATGAAGTAGGTAATCTACATGCTTAAGTGATAGCATCTCTTCAGTAAGAGTAGTGTCTCCCAACTTCAGGATAAAGGGAGTGCCAACAAACCTGCAATAATAGGCAAGATAGGTGAGAAAGAAAGTAGGTTAATATCATGGTGATTATGGTGAGCTAAGCCAGAGAAGCAACTCCTTCCAACTGATGCAAGAAATTTGAGATAGCAGAATACCAAACTCTGGGGTTTTGGGGTGTGGACCNTCAATAAAACAAAGGGGTTTAGTTATCATTACTATATATTCTTAGTTTTTAGAAGCTAAGATCGAAGGCATGACCTCAATCACTGGGACAGATCTTCCTGCAGATTCTGCCCTGGAACAATAGCTTTCTGGAGCGGAAGATGGGGGAATCTGCCAGTGTATACAATGGCATGCCACAACACTGCGAAGTAACTCCATATCTTAGACCTCCAGGCAGACCTGTCTATATACTATAATGTTTGAATACGAGTGGAAGTGTCTTAACTCATGCAGTCTAATACCTACCAGGTGTGCCTTTAACACAGAATATCACCGAAATGTAAAATATGGCTAAGACTGTACCCTTCAGAGGGTTATGTGTAGTACCCCTCCAGTAAGTCCAACTTTTTTTACAACATATGTACTCATATTTGTTTTCCTTCTCCATGGATGAAAACCTAGTGATTTTCAGTGCAGTGCTTTTTTTGAATGTTCATAAGGTATAAAGGAGTATAAGTAGTAGCAGAAACATAGGCTTCTAACATTTAGTATTCAAATTAGAACAACAGACTCCTAATGCCCAAAGGAAGCTAGTGTCTGTCCAAGCAGTAATTACATCATAATATTTCTGCTTAAGTTATAATTATATTAATTATGAAGTCACTTCTCAAGTCATAAAGTTTCTGGAGTCTGGACAGTACTGAAGGTTAACTTTGTTTACATATCAGAAGACAATAACGTTGCTATGTGAGATGAAGAGGTGGATTTGAATATCTCTTTGACAGTCTAAGACCAGAAATCCTGTATATTTCTCATTGTTATTCTAAATCTGCTGTTGTAGGTCCACTTACTTGAATGGGGATGATTTACTAAATTACATATTTTGGATCAGAAGCAAGGTTCTGTCATTCAGATTATGACAGTGAAAGGAATACAGAAGAGGATGGAAACTTTGAAGGTAAGATATTTTTGTTCCTTGTTGGTAGATAACTTTCAAACAGGGTCAGAGCTAACACAAAAGGATTTATGCAGCTGTATTAAGGGGTACACTGTGTCATCCGCAACCCAGTACTTTTAGTTGTTTTTATCTGTGACCAAAATAGAGAATCATTAGGGATTTGAAAGTGCATGACTGGAAGTAGATTAGATAACGCAAAAACACTTCTACATTTCAGAAATGTGGTGATGTGAAGGAAAGCAGTGTGAACAAGCTGTAACTATCAATGCTAGTACGAACACTTTCTTCCCTTCCCACTTTTCCTCTGATAACTTCCACAGTAATTACTTGCAAAAGAGCTCTTGCACCTGGAGTATCTCTTGTCATGGCAGTTGCCACCTTAAGGACAAAGCTAAAACTCTGAACTCCATACCAAAGCAAAAGTTTCTTCTACAGCCTTGTTGATTGTTTTGCCTTACTTTCAGTCTACATTAGAGATTGGGACAGATAGGTAGTTAATAGTTTCAGAAGATAATGAGCTGAGGTTGTTGATTGATAACGGCTCATGAACCTGAGAGGTGAACTGCCTGTCGTTGTGAAGCAAGTTGGGCTTGTGGTCTCACTTTTTGTTGTCCTGCAAGATTGCAGTGTGTCTTCATCACATGCAGTCGTGCCTCTGCAATTTGCAGCTGTGAGACTTGAAGCTTAGTTTATGTTCCCACAAAAAAACTGAGTGTCTTTTACATGCCACTTGTTTTGCAACCACAGGTAGCACTGTATACATGACTCACTTTCCAGTGTCTGCTTACTGTTAATCAGCTGATTATGTTCACTGCTTATCTGTTGGTT
Source organism: Syrrhaptes paradoxus (assembly GCA_013400615.1). Classification (NCBI taxonomy): domain Eukaryota; kingdom Metazoa; phylum Chordata; class Aves; order Pterocliformes; family Pteroclidae; genus Syrrhaptes; species Syrrhaptes paradoxus. The sequence goes on from VZTO01017594.1 coordinate 17,665, forward strand.
TTCTCCTACTTGCACCATTTGATCAGTCACATCACTGTCATGGTGACAGTCTGGTCTATTCCTTTTGTGTATGTTATCATGACTGAACAACAGGTGATTAGCTTTATTTTTTTCTTTTTCCAGAGGAGAAAGCTTATGTAGACTACTTTCCATTCTGTTGTCTTCAACATTACAAATCACATGTAATCTGAAACATGAAGTAGGTAATCTACATGCTTAAGTGATAGCATCTCTTCAGTAAGAGTAGTGTCTTCCAACTTCAGGATAAAGGGAGTGCCAACAAACCTGCAATAATAGGCAAGATAGGTGAGAAAGTGTTTCTGTTTAATGCTGTCCTACCTGCAAATATTTCTTTCCTTAGCAAAAAGTAGGTATAACCTTCCCGCAAAGCAGCAGCAAAAAGAGGCATTCCTGAATTACTGGTGATGGAGCAAGAGAGCCATGATTACTTAAAAAAAACCCAAAAAACTTATCAAGACCTTGAGAGCCATGCTTCAACCCACAGTGGACTTGAAGGCTATTGCAGAATGAACATCTAAAAATGGGTTTATAATGGAAACCTTGACAGACCTAAAAGCAAAGCATGAAGCAGGTGCCACTATAATTAAGAGCAGTGACCCTTCAAAGAAAAGGGTTGCCAGCAGGTAAATAGGCTGCCATTGTGCAGCTCACTTCGTTAAACAGGAAGGTTTGGAAAATGATTGGAGAAACAGCATCAATCAGTGTTACTTTAGACATCAGTTATAAGAGACAGCTGCCTGCTGTGCGACAAACATAGTGTATGTACTATTAAAAACAAGGTCTCTGTTCTGAGAGTTGTGCTACAGGTAATCTGAACCCTTGAATTTATGTCCTGCTCACAGTTGTCAGGTTCTTTAATATAACTTTTAATCATGTCATATTTCCCCCCCCTCAAATCTTTGATGCATATTATATCCTGGGTCAGGTAGATAGAAATATTCAGATGAGTGAGTTGAGCTCCAGACAGTCTGTCATGTTTAGTGGATGTGCCAGCATAACGTTGTATGCATGCTCTCCCTTTTTTTTTTAACTTTACATTTCAATATGTCAGTGTAATTGTGTCCGGTCTTGACTGTTTCAAGTTCATGGGTTACTGCAGCCAATTAAAGCTAGGTTGTTTGGTATGGTTTTCTGGTTAATTTTTTTGTTACAGTGTGAATGTTGTTTCAGGCAGTTTCACAGGTGCATGGTAAAATTGCTGAATGAACATGGCTGCTTTGATTGGCAGGGGACACTAAGTCACAACTGAGGCTTTGCATCGTAGACTGAAAAGCAATATTGTTTTCAGAGTAGTCAAAGAAAACCAAGAATGGAGTTTGGAATTGTTTTGTTCATTATCAAGCATATCTCATCCTAGAGATTCATTTTGCTGCTTTTGCCTTACATGCAAGTTCTTCTATGGTATGATCTTAGATCTGTTTGCAGGGAAGGTAGCCGGGTTGTCTCAGGCTTTACCTCATGTTATTTGTGTTTGCAGGAGTGGGGAGGGAGAGGAAAGGGGGGTAAGGCGATAGGGGTGTTTTGGGGTTTTTTCCCCAAACAGTCTATGATGCCTTGAGAGAGAGTACTCCGCTTCTCCGCTTTTTTTTTTTTTTTTAATCAGAGATACTGATTTGGACTTGCCAGACACTGGTTTTAAGGACGATTAAAATTTAAATAAGCTTACAAAGCAATGGAGTTAGTGAAGCAAAATCCTACGTAATTGCTTTCACTTAGTTTTTAACTTACCTTGTTCTGCTCTAACTCCAGATTCTAAACTTGAACTATTTCTCTGCTAGGAAATAGAGAAGTATAATTGCACATTAAAACTGTGGCATCTAGAAAATAATAAAATATTTTTCTCCCACCAATTTGATACTATTTGTATTACCTATCCATTCATCTTGAACTGTTGCCAGAAAAACCATGATGCCAGTTTGAGCTCCAAGCTAAGGACTGCGACTTTTGAAGCAGCAGGAAGTTTTTCTCTGGCAGTCTTTACTTCTAGGTGTGGCAGAACTTGCTAGCATTTGCAGACAGGTACAGTGTTTCTTTAGTGAAAAATGAACATACATGTGCAGTCTTAATGAAAACTAATCTATAAATTGAGATGTACTTTTTGAAATGACTGGTTAATGCCTGTTGTGTGTGTTCATAGTGATTTGAAAGCAGCTTGAAGCTATAAGGCTTACAGCAGCTGTAATTCTGACCACTAAGGAAGCAAAGCATGGATTCTGAAGGTTTTACTTGTTTAATCTCTTTTAACTCCGCACAGAATGTTCATTTATCAAACTGTCTGCTTTGATAAAGCTGCTTATCTCAGATCAAGAGCATGGTATCCATCAACTCCCATTTATTAACTTACAGGAATGAAAATCTCTCTGTTTTGTTATCTGAATCTTCATAATACCTTAATTTTGGAATAATGGGTTGAATTTAGCAGTTACTTCCTTTTTTAAAAATGGAGTTCTTTTATTATTCTTGCTAGTTAACCATTTGGTGGTGTCTTCCTTTCCTCAAAAGTAAGTCTAATTCTCTAACAAGCACTGAGTAAAGTGTATATCTCTGAGCTACTGGCTGTGGTGCTGTTAATACAGCCTGGGATGCTGTGAGCTTTCTTTGTTTCTCAGTCCCTCAGTTCCCAGATTGTATTGTTGCAACAGCAACAAATGTCCCTTCCCAAATGCATGACTCTGCTTTTGTCTTTGGATTTCACAAGGTCCCTCTTGTTGTGTTCCTCAGACTTTGTAGGGTTGTCTAAATAGCAGCCCTGGCTTCAAGCATGTCAAAGGGTGCCACCAGTTTGAGGTCATCTTTGAACTTGACGGAGCACTATGTTACCTCCTCAGAGTCATTGATAAAGATGTTAAACACAATGGGTCACTGTGGCATTCATCTTACTGGCCTTGGTACGAGGTATGACTAGGTACTATACATCTAGAACAAACAGTGTACTTTCTGTGTGTAATCACCGCTTGCATAACTGAAGTAGCATGAGCTGAGTCTTTTATATGACCTGTTAATGGGAAACAAAAATGATACTGATTTGGAACTCCATTTCCATTGGTTATGGCTTCACTGTGACCTCACTGTGTTGTCTTCACACTGTTTAGAGTGGTAGTACTGCATTTCCCTTAGCCCTTTGCTTTACTTCTCAGCCTGTTGGCTGTATGTTGCTCTTCTACACCTTCATTCTGCACCTCCAGCAGCTTTGACTAGGAAATCAAATTGGCAAGCAGAGGCATTCTGGGAAGAGAAACTCATTTATTTCTTAAATGGCTGACCATTTGCATATGTTAGAAATGGCTTCTGGCTCAGATGTTGCTCTTGGGCAGTATAGCTATTTAGTAAAGAGAGATACCTTAGGGTAGAACCAAATTGTGCTAAAAGAGCAATTGCTGCTTATGGTATCACAGCAGCATTTAATCTCAGCATTCTGTCAGGATTTTGGAGATTGAGGCTTTTGAGGTTTTTGGTCTGTTCTAAACACCTAAAATGCCTTTCTTGCCAGGAACATGCTGTCAATCAAAATAAAGGAGAAGCAAAAAGGTCCTACTAGCTCAGGTTCAGATAATGTTGAAGAACTCATTTAATGCAAAGAATGGATTATTTTCCAGTTTTAAAACAAAATTGCAGGAGTGTGCGGCTCTTAAATACTCCAATTTTTCTCTTCTCTTCAGTTTCTAATCAGAAATATATTGTAGGGGCTAGCTAGAACAANCTTTCTCCCTCTTATAAGCTTTTTCCTATGGTAATTTAGGTTGCCTTTTTCACATTAAATTTTCTTAAGATACAAGATCTTAAAGAGACTACTCATTAACCCATATTTTGGGTACTGACCTTGCACTTATTACAGATGTGAGTGGACAAGGAATGAGTAGGATCATCTGTCATCACATGCAATACTGGACAAAGTGGAAAGAGCAAAATACAGTACTTGCAAAGAGGGTAGGCCAGTGATTATTCATGCCATTATCTTCCAGAGCTGCTTTTCAAACAGCAGTATATGGTGTGAAGTAGCATATATCTGCATTTCTTTTCATGGAGAATAAACTTTTACTTCTTGACATTGAGCAGCACAGTCCCTATTCAGCCATGAAAATTTTAGTTGTTTATTCTGCCTTTGGGGCTCACTGTCTCTGCCTGAAGCCTATCTGAACATCTATGTGCTTCTTACAAGACCTGGTTATAAGCAGTGAAATCCATAAGTGTGCTCTCTTGCCTCCAGCTTGGCATCTGGAAGTATTGCTCAAGGGACTTAAAATCTGGTCATCTTTGAGTCCATTATTAGTGCT
>VZTO01017595.1:1345-18959 GCA_013400615.1 Syrrhaptes paradoxus
ACCTCTCTTGACCTACTGACCACCCCCCTTCTGATACACCCCAGGGTGCCATTGGCCTTCTGGCAGTATAGACAGAGACAAAGAAGGCATTTAGTAACTCTGCCTTCTCTATATCTTGTGTTCTTTATTCTCACCAATGTATTGTTTTTATCCTTTGTAGCACGCTGTTATAAATATTTTAGTAGTTTACTATGTATGCATGAGATGCAATGAGAATCTCATCCATAGAGTCTGCACAAGGGTTTATCAGCTATGAGTGGTTTGGATGTTGTCTGAGGCAGCTGAAACATTAAGATTTTTTTCATTGATTGCCTGAGATTTTTTATGAGATTTATTGGCTAGATACCAAAATCCTATATACCTATTTTGCGAAAACAGTACATGGATTTAGCAAACTTGCAAGATAAGCAATCAGGTTTTACCTGTAATTGTGAAAGAAAATTGAGATTGTAAGTTAATGATGTTCAGTGTGTGGACAGTATTTCTACTTAATTGTTATTTCTGTATTTTTTAAAGGGAATAATAAATCAAGAACTTGATGCAGTTGGGTGTCAAACACAAATAGTAATCTAAATCTGTAATTCAGTAAAGGGAAACAGGAAATTCTAGAATCATGGAATCATTTAGGTTGGAAAAGACACTTAAGATCATCAATATGTATTTTTTTTATGCTTGTACTTGAATTCTTAAGCCTATTATTAAAATAGTAGCCAGCCATTGGCATAGATCAGTAAGAAAACCCTATTGGTTCACTGTTGCTGCTATTGTGCTTTTTGTTTCGTTTTTGTTAAAAAAAGTGGGAATGGGAAGGGAGAGAGATGTTCTATTTTCTGCTTTGTTGTGACAGTAATAGTAGCTGGTCCTCAGAAATAAGCTTATGCTAGATTTTTTCCTCCTTTAGGCAAGCCCTGTATAATTTCTTCTAAAGTGACTACTTCTGAGATTGAAAAAGTTACCCATATCAGTCATAAATGATCTCCCAAGTGACAACAGAATGAGGAAAGATTAAGCACAACCTTGACTCCATTGCTCAACACTTCATCCTTCTTAGTGAAACGTGAACTGAATAGAAGAACAAAGATTCCACAGTAATTTAGAAGTAGAACACTGGTTGAATTCTTTTCCGAATGTCCCAAACCTTTAGCTTTTATATAATTCACTGTGATTGATATTAGATTCTTTTGTGCATTATCTGCCAGTTGGAATGAAGTCCGGCATCCAAAAAGTGGCAGTTCTGACATTAATGCAGCTTCAGAGAAATTACATTTCCTGTAAAGCTTTAGTAGCACTGAAGATAAATACAAAGGATAATAAGCAGTGTAATGATCTTTGAATCTGCAGCTTCATCCTATCCAGAATCCCAGAAGACTGATGTATTTTCATAGGAAAAGGTACTAAGATGTATCACTTATCTTTCTCTTCCATGCCTATGCTGTCAACGCAGATATAATACATTAACATTTGAATGAAAAAAAATTACCAGTCAAGAAATAGGTAGAGGTATACATTTGAAGGCAAAAAAGAAGAAAGAGAAGGGGAAATACAAGCGTGTTGATGCAGGGATTTGTTACAAATTCTGACTTGTATTTAGTACATTAAAATGTCTGCTTTGAAGTATAAATAAAAAGCACATATTCCATTACTGTTATCATATTGATTTGGCTAGCCTTTTATCTATGTGATACTAATGTGAAGACTTTTCTGTAAATTAATTGTGGAATTCTGAGTAAGTTCAAAGTAGCATCAGTTCTTATCGTTCTCTTTATTCTACCAACTTTACTGTCCATGTTTAGGTTTTTTAAAGAAATCTATAGAGATTATAACTGGCTAAAATATCATAATTAACAAAAATTTCTCATTATTTTATGTTTTCAGGTAAGATGCATTTGGAACAGGAATGAATACAGTTCGGGAAAGAAAGTCTTTAATACTCCATCTAGGCAGTCTTATATAACTGAAAGTCTAATATCAATATGCAGAAATATCTTTTTTCTCAGCCACATCTCTGATCCAGAATGTGTTTCTGTGGTTTCACAGTTGCTGTTATTCATATTCAGTGTTTCTTTCACTCTGTAGTCACTTTATTATTTTCATTTTTTTCCCAAGTGTCCAAGAAAAGCAAATTCCTAGTTTCTTGTCTTAATAGTAGAAATCAGAACAGTATGACTTTACTAGTTTTTTTTCTTGTGTATTGTTTATAGATCCCTGTTTCAAACTGTGTTTTGGATTGTTTCAACTTTCAGTCTTCCAGTGAGCAGTGGATGAGTGGAACCCAAAAAGTACTGCTTATTCTGAGTTTGCAAAAATAATAAAATCATTAAGGTTTATTTAGCATAACTTCTACCTTAAATCCATAATTTCGTATGAACTCTAAGAAACAGGTATATTCTAGGAAAACATTAGCTTGAATTGAGCTGTGCAGGTTCCTCCTGCCTGTATCCTAGAACTTGTTTTCTCTCTAGAACCAATTTTGGGAAAACATTGAGAACCTGTAGCTTCTTGGTAAGCATTAGAAATATTCAGTATCTCAGACTTACTTGCTTCCGATCTAATGAAAATAAACTGATAAAAAGTGTCTTTAAATTGTGAAACAAATTTGTAAAATAACATCACTTGGGAGACTGAATGAAATCAGTTTAGCTTATTAGGTAGCTTTTTAGTTCCATTTTAATGTGAACCTAGGAAAAAAAAAAAGATAAACAAACATGTGATTTACAAACTTAAAAGGAAATTGCATATTTTAAGAGTAGATTTGTTTTTACATCATGGAAGTATGAGCATGAGTAGTATCATGCTTTGATACTAGCCACTTTGATGGCCTCTGTGTATTCCAGTTATTCTTCTGCTGGTGAAATGGGAGTTCTGCGATAAGCATTTTTCTTTTATTATGGAATTATATATACTAAAGCCTAATTTAACTGTGAGAATTTATTATTATTGTTGTTGTTGTTATTATTATTATACCATTGAACTCATTATCTAGTAACTAACTGTAACAGAGGGAGGTTGTTAATTGATTTTTGAAGTTATAGTTTAAGTAAGCTTACATTGAGTTGTGTACATGGAAATCTCTGAAACGTCTTTTAAAAATTTTTTTAGCCATCCACAAACATGGAGTTTGTAATTTTCTTTGATTCATTTTTGTACAGGTACAGTCCTATAAATAACAGAAAATATATAACCAAAATAATCCTCTACAGAAGTTGCTTTCCACGTACCATATTTTGTTGTGTTTATAGATAGGTAGGTCTATATTTACTTATTCTGGTAATTACACAAATCACTTTGTGTGTTAGTTATAAATCATTTGGATTAAAATGTTTGTTTAACCTGCATTACAGAATGACTGAGGCCTGTTGGATTGCTTTGGAATGTGTCAATATAAATAAATGTTTTTTACTTAAAACTTATAGAAATTAATGAGATTAACTGCCCTACCTTGAAAAATATTCTCTCTCCTGAATCCTGTGTCTTTCACACCCCCCTGTTTCAAGACAATGAGTTGTAGAAATGCTACAGGTTATGTTATTTAATAAAATATAGTGTTGAACCTAAGGGAATTATTTTTGTCTTAGATATGCTTCTTAAATACCAACTAGTCAGCTCTAGCTTAAGTATTTTGGAAAACAGAACCTTCTGTCTGTTATGGAAACTGTCTTCATGAACTGATAGATTTTTACTTATCTACTTATCTACTTATCTACTGTTTCATTCCACATTAATATCCTAATAAATGTATTTACAAATTAATCCCAATTTAGAAATAAAGATACTCATTACACAAGTCATATACTAGGTTTATTGTTTTTAAGAAGTTTGCTCCTGGCAATTATTTTTCCAGTTTGGTGTTCATGGAAGCATTTAACCATTGGTTTCCTAACACAGGGGAGTCTTTTTGTACCATGTTTTAGATGGATTGTACCTTTAGTTTGGTAAACACAAAACGTTTAAGATAGTAGAAAAAATGAGATGTAACACTGCATTTGTTGATGCTATCATCCAAAGAGCTTTTGTGCAAGACTGTCCTACCTATTTTTGTGGGTGCACTACAAAGATGACCTATTTTTAATCTATTGATGACTGAGTTAATTAGAATTATTTCCACATACCCTATACATTATTGAAGGCTGACCATGTAAACTGACTTTAATCAATATCATAATTCAGACAAAGACAAAATAATCATAATTGTCATGCAGACAATAATAATTCTCTAGACAATATTTCTTTCACTAGATTGTTTATTGTTATAATGTGAGATGGGAGATTTGTTATCTATTTTTCTGCTTTTTCACTGGACAGTGATGGTTTTCATTGGGCAAGGATCATGTCCAAACACTGGTTTTAACTGTGTGTTTTGTGAAGTTAGATTTTACAATTGTTCATTTTAGCTATTTGGAACATTTTAAAGGGTATAGATTTGTTAATAGTAATGTAACTTGATAGCTAGGAATCCTTGATTAGCCCTGTACAGTGCCTTTGTTTGTATGTTTTCATGTTGGTGTTCTGAAAAATAAAAAAACACTGTGACTCTCTTTAGGTTGAGGACAAGAAACCAAAATAGTCTTCCTGTCATTCAGTTAGACTGATTTGCTGGCTACAACATTAGCAATGTCTCTCAAGCAAGACATTCTGCATGAACTGCCATAATATTCAGAGAGGGGGTTGTTGGTCCTTTCTTAGATCATTGTAGTTGAAAATAAACACACAACTACAAAATTACACAAAATATTTAATTCTTAGAAATTCAGCACTTAGCAATTACCATGCTTCCTTTAACTACCAGCATTAACATCACATCTCTGCATATGAAAGCAACAACTTAACGTTGCTGCTTTGAAATTTTTGCTTTTGGGACTATGAAACCCTTAGAGCTTTCTACAGACTGTTAAACTATAGTGTTTCTCTGAAGATGTTTTGCATAATTTCATGGAATATAAAATGTTTATCTAGTCCATGCTCTTTATAGTAGTTCCCTCTCTGTTTTGGCATAGGATACTGTTTTTTGTCACTGATGAATGACTGTTTATGTAGGATCTCCTTTTCATAGCAGTTGTAAAAATATGTCTGTCTTCGAATTTATGTAGGCAAAAAATTTCAGGGAAAAAGGGAGTGAATGTCAGGTGATATAACAAACAAATGGTTGCAAAATGTGAACATTTCTTCTTTCTGTTGCCTCTTTTGCTAAATTACGTATGCTAGCAAGTACTCTAAGGATTTCATTAGACTGGATCTCTTTCCTTCTGAGAGAGACACAGAAACTATATGAAATAAGTGATCTGTTGGTAACTGACTTGCAGATGCTCAGTACGCCTTGGTCTTACATACTGTTACTTGGATTCTGCTTGGTTTTAATTGTGCGGGGGGTTTTTTGTTTATTTGTTTGCTTTGTTTCGCTTTGGTGGTCTAAGGAGAATTGACGAATTAGGGGCTATCAGGTTGCTTAAGATATCAGCTGAAGTTTTAGTAATCTCTGAACATGAGTGGCCAGATTTTTTGGGCTTTGCATGTCATGGTTCTTTTTTCTCATTTTGCTCAAGGCATGTATTTGCTCCCTCTTTTCAAGAAATACTTTCACAGGCAAGCTTAAAAGATTCTCTTATTGCTTTGAAAAGATTGTATCACAATTTGGAAATCTGCTTTTGTGATTAAATCATTGATGAACCAAAATACAGACTTCAGTTGAAGAAACTTAAGTGCATCTGGGAGTTTGTGAAGATACTGTTTAATTCCCTTTTTTTCATTATATGCTTTTTTCTCATGTTTTTGGTTTATCTACAATATTTATTTCAAAATTACTATTAATCTTAGGGCAATCTAATTAAGCCTTTTTTTAGTACTGACTGGTATCCTGGAGAGGATCAGTAATTATGGATTAAACTTCGTATAGTCTTTAAAAATGCTGCATAAAAAAAAGACCTGTGGGGATGTGGGGCTCCCAACATAAAAAAGACCTGGACCTATTGGAAAGAGTGCAGAGGAGAGCCACAAAATTAATCAGAGGGCTAGAGCACCTCCCCTATGAGGACAGGCTGAAAGAGTTGGGGTTGTTCAGCCTGGAGAAGAGAAGGCTCCGAGGAGACTTAATAGCAGCCTTCCAGTACCTGAAGGGGGCTACAGGAGAGATGGGGAGGNCACGTAGTAGGCAGATGGAATCATTAAGTGAAGAAAAATAAGACATCCTAGTGTCCCTGAAATCTTGGTGTTTATTTTAAAGTCTCTAGTTATCTTTTTTTTCCTTAAAGGCATATCTTGATTTTTTTTTCTTCCTCCTGCTACCTTTCTTAATCATGTGCTAACTGCTGAGCAAATTCTGAAACAGTCTTTGTAAATGCAAGAGAGACTCTGACCAGAAGACACTGGACATTCGACAGAGAACCTACATAGTTGTTCTGCAGAAATTATTTTGATAATATATCAAACCCAGAATAAAATTTCTTGGGTCTATTCACTTCTAACCCCTCTTGTCTAACTCATATCTTTCTTAGTCTTGAAGCTACAGAAAGATAATCCTCCTTTATTATCATCATGGTCCCTCTTAATCTTTTTAAACCTAGTCTGTCCATGTTCTTCCTCTAGTCAGTGAAAAATTAGATCCTTCATAGCATTCAAGGTAAATATCTATTCTAAATCATCTAGTATTTGTGATCCACTTGTTGGATGCCAACCACTGATTGGGGTAAGCAGCCACCTTGCCTCACTGTAAAAGAACCTCCTTCAACTTTTCCTGGTATATTTTACACTTGAAAATGTGCTGTGGTATTTTGAGCAGATTAGAATGGTCCTTTTTAGTGCCAAAAACTGTATATGAGGAAGATGATGGGGTCAATAAAATCTGCTGACAACATCTGTTCATGCATAAAATAATGAAGTGAAATTTCTGATAAGCAAAATAATTTTCAAAATACTCAACATAGGGATGTTGATCCTCCTCAATGTGTTCCATGGTTTGAAACCTTTTGTAACAAAGGTAACTGAGGAGCTTGCCTGTGTGTAACATAATAAAGCCGTAACTCCTTGAATATATATTTAAATAGGCTTTCCGGGGGGGCAGGCTTACTCACTTGGGAGAGACTGTATATGAGAATGCTCATAGGAAGACTGTTTTAGTACCGTTTAAAACAGTAACAGAAATTAAGTAGTCTTTCAGGAGGGAAAAAGTATAGTTAACTTGGGCTTACAGCCATTTCCTGAGAGTTCTGTGCTAATCACTCAGTGGATATACTCAGCTGAAGTAATAACACACATGGCTCTGAATAGCTGTAGTGATACTGAAGGGAGCATAAATGGTAAGAAAGTGATAAGATGAGCAGTACCTACTCAGTTAAGAAGTATAATAACATTGAAATTTGTCCAAAACTGAAGTTTGTCTTTAAATTTTCTCTGGCTAAATCTGTGGGCTGAACAGTTGGTAAGCTATCACTAATGTAGTCTTTATGGGCTGCTGGATTTACGTGGAAAGAGGTGAATTCCAGGAGCTTACAGTCTGAGACAGCACTTCTCATGCTTTTGTTGTTTGAACATCTAAGCAGGAGAAAGAATTATGAACATATGGTAAGGTGTGAGGATAAGAAAAGAAAGAACTGTGAAATGAGAAAAAGAAGAGGAAGAGAAAAAAGGAGAAAGAATAAAGGGCAGACAATTATAAAAACTAAGAAAGCCCATGTAAATAAGACAACAAAACAGGATGGAAGGTAAGGAATAAAAATCTGCAGAATGAAATAAAAGACTTCATGTGCTTGTGTGCCTGTATTTCATTATTACTACAATAAATAGTAACTGCAGTCATAAAGAGGTTTGTTATTTTTCTAGGAACTTTAAAATCTTTTAAGAGTCAGTCATGGCAATTTGTGCTGTATTTTGAGACATGGGTGGGATAAGGAGTTTCTGTTTTAAATTTGACCTTTTTTTTTTGTTGAATTGTCTTTTGGTGAAGTTCACTTTGTCTAAAATTGTGGTTGTCTTTTTTTTATTAATGCAATCAAAGCTTTTATTTCTACATTTCTTGTAATGTTAGTACTGAACTCCTTAGAAGTGTTACAAAAATTTCTATTGACTTAATTTTCCAGTCTCTGTAGGAGTCCAAGTTAAATCGTACTTACTTAAATCTATTTTCCTCTTTCCCATTCTACAATAATTAATATCACAATCCTTCTTGTCTCTTTATTTTGTACTTTGTTTTGATTTTTTGTTACTTATGTTCTAATACTATAGGAGAACAACGCAAGGTAAGAGGTAAAAACCATTGAACTTTCTTTTAGATCTTGATTTTAATTTGAGTGCTCACATATAAACGATGTTTTGAATGTATTCTGATACTGTAGTAAATAGGAGACACAGGAAATAGAATAATTTCTGCAATTGAACCCAGCACTCTTAAGACATTTGATTAGGTCTTATTATAACTAATTTATTTAAATTCCCATGAAAATAACTTAATATGCTGGAAACCATTCTGTTGTACTTAGTTAATTATGAGACTTTCTAAAATCATTAGTTTCAGTCTTAGATTGACTTGGCCACTTACAAATTAGTTATTTTAGCATGTTTCGGAGCTGTATCTGTGCTATTTCACCTCAGAAAGTGAGCTCATGTACCAGTCAAGGTTATCTCTTTCACAAAACTGTACTGATGGTGTTCCTTGGAAGAGCTAGGATCAGATTCTGCAGAGTTTTATTCATTCTCATGGTAGCAAAGTCAGTGATGCTGCTGAACTTGGAACCTGCGAAAGTTATCCTTACTATTGTAACAACAGCCATGCCCATTGATATGACTTTTCCAGAAAAAAAAATTGTAAAACATCGTTTTTTCAACAGCATTATTGTGCTAGAGAAAGGGTAATATGCCTATCAGTGTAACAGTTCCTTGATCATCATAGGGAGGAGCTGTTTCCCTGTCCCTCCCTGCGCCCCATTAAAAAGAAGAAAAGAAAGAAAGAAAAAAAGAAAAAAAAAAGGATTTGTAGTGACTTTTTGACTTTTTGATACAGTGAAAAGTTTCTGGAGAGTCTTGAATGTATTACTCAAAAGGTTTTTCAACCTTTCCATACTCTAAAGAAAAGTTAGCTATTTTGATGTGGTCTTCAGTTGTAACTGTTTTGAAGAACATTGCATTTAACTATTTCTTTTTTTGCTTTCATTTGTTTGAGGAAATGGCTAGAATTAATTGTTCTCTGTGATTCTAGATACATGCCACATAAAGGAAAAGATTATTTACAGGATGCTATGCAGACTTAGTCAAGAAAAATAGAAATAAAAAGATATATAGAAATAAAAAGATAAAAAGAAATAAAAAGATGTCCACTGCACGTCTTCCTTGTACAGTGTCTTTTCATAACAAAACTCAGAATTAGTACAAATCTGTTCAGACTTTTGGATGTAGTGAGACTTTCTCAGCTGCAATTAGTCAAAAGCAAGGATCTTAATTTACAAAGTACTGACTCTCTGTATATCATTTTGGTGTTTCCCTTTGTCCAGACGATGCATGATTCTAATGTCAAATATTTTTAGTAAAGTCTCTGGGCAGTATTCCTAAGAACACATCTCTGTTTCTGCCTTTTTTTTTCCTTTTGTTTAAAAATAAAAATGAGGAGAAAAAAAACCTTGTCAATATCCCCAAGAAAGATGCAAATATGACCAAGTTTTTTTAAGTACCAGAAAAGAAAGAAAAAGGACTGAAGTTCCTTACTCTTCAAATTTAGGAGGATGCTTCACATCTTTAGGGTACAGAAACTTGATATACAATGTTTGAACTGCTTTCAGGTTTAGAGAATTATTGTCTGAAGACAATGAAAATTCAAACTGGCAAATTTGGAGTTAAACTAACTGATAAAGCAGTTAAAATTTCAATACAGTTTCTTTTGAGCAAAGAGACTGAATAAATGCTGAGACCTAGAACTCTAATTTATGCTGTTCATTCAAATTCAAGACCTATTTTATTAAGCATAGTACAGTTGTGAAGATGAGAAAAGGAAGATGGGAATTGCATCTAAATTGCTACAGTCAGATTCTGAAGAATTCTGCCTGTCTATCTCTGAATAGGCAATAATATTTTTCAGCTTATGAAATGGGAAAACGTCTTAGTTACTTTAGTTCACTTTGCTCTCCTTTAAAAAGAAATATGGGAATTGCCCTATACCAGGACAGCAGTGGCACTCCACAACTTATTTTCAATGAAAGGGGCCAAATACTTCAAAAATGGCTACAATATCCAGCAGTAGATTGTTCAGACAGGCATTCCTTCTGTCCTTTGTGCTTTATAACATTCAAATATAAGAAAGTTAACAGTGAGTTATGTAGTTTTATAATATTCCATTGCAAAAAAAAATGGAGGTTGATCTGAGTGTGCACTGAATTAATTAAATAGAAAGTTAGAACTATAGTCTTAAGTCTTTGGTGTTTTGGTTTTTGTTGGTTTTGTTTGTTTGTTTGGGTTTTTTTCCTCATCTGTTGTGATAATGTAGAAGATTCCTTAATAAATCCTGAATTTTTTTTTTGACATCACATGTTGACATGCATTCTTTAAAAGTACGCTTTCAGCTTTTCAGGTCAAAGAGTTTGCTCTTCATTTTGAAGATTGCACTTAACAAATAAGAAGGGAAGTAGGTAGCGTACTTTCAGGATTTTTACAATTCCCTTTTCTTCTCCACCTTATTCTGCTGATAGAGGTGGATGTGTTTACTGCCTCTAAAGCTGTCAATTTTGTCTGTATATTTGTCCATGTATGTGGTTTTTAGCTTCCTGAAGAGAGGTTAGGAATGCCCTTTTTCCAGCCTGGTTGTGGTCTGAGCTCAGGGCTCAGGGTTATTTCTTGGAAGGTTCAGATCCTGCTTTAGCACAGGAAGGAACCACGCCCATCTTTCTTGAGTGCATGCTTTAGCCATAGTTCTCCTAAAACAAAGGACTTGACCCTTGATTTAGTTTTTACATTACAGGATAAAGTTCTTAACTCTTGAGGAGTGTTTTAAAAGGCAGACCCAGGACAACAGAGCAAGGGCTCTTCTAGCAGCCTAGCAAGAGACTGTTTAAGAGGGGTGGGGGATCAGTTTAATGTTTCCTATTAGTTACTTAGATTTCTTAACAGGAGCAAAACATCTTTTTTTGTGTGTGTGTGTGTGTATAAAAAACAAAGAAAACATTTCAGTGTTGAGCATATGCCCCAATATAAGTTTTTGGAGACCTAGCATGGGCCATATTAATCCCATGTGCTCTGGTCCCGTTACTAAATAAAGGCTTTTGTGTCCATTACACTGTGCTCTCATGCATATTGGAAGCATAATAGGGAGGACCTGTTGCACCTTGTAATAGTTTGAATGTGTCTTCTAATAGCACATTTTCCCGGCAACACATTCCACAGTGATACCTCTATGCCAAGGACAACAGCGAAATTTATTGGTATCAGATACCATTGCAGGGTTTCTGGGGAGAAAAGAAAGGGAGGTAAAATAGCAACTGCTATCTTGGATATAGTAAATGCACTGTATGAATTAAAGTCGAAAGAGTGGCTGCTCCTTGGATGGTTTCAGTTTGATTCTGGTTTTTTTTGGTTTTTTTGGTCACATTAGCAATTCCAGTAGTTCAGATGTCATATCTTACTATTTACAATGCTCTTCTGTCTGCAGCCTATTTTTACTGATAGAAGATCTAAAAATAAAGCAACTGACAGTTATTTGCTTTTCCTAGTATCATAGGCTAATGGTGGATTTTTTTGGGGTGACAGACATACTCCCTTCATATTTCCTACTCGTGCTATCATTCCTCTTTGTGTTGTTTTCAGTTGCAGAGAGGCAGGGCATCATTTTCATGAAGTAATGGAACTTCCCCAGGTCTCAGATTGATTTAATCTCATCTGTCCTGTCATGTTTCTGAAAGTCATCAGTATCAGTTTTTAACATCACAGGCATTTTTTTTTTCAGCTCTGTGTCAGGTCAGTAGGTGAAAACCAGATGTTTCATTGATGCTGTTCCGTAATGTGAACTGCTACATACAATTCAGAGCATTGCTCTATCATCTCCTTTCAAGAGACAGTTATTAATTGACACATTTTGGTAATGTGAGTTCAACTGTGGCTAAGTGATCAGTTGAAATCTGTACTGACGTGAATGTCTGTACACAATAATAACTGATTCTAGCTAATTTTTAATAAGGCTTCTTAAAGGTATATGTGACTATTAAGGATCAGATAACTCCTCAAGGACCTCCTTTCCCAGGTGGTCAGCATTTTTACATAATTGCAATTTCATCCCTTATGGAAAATGTGTTGATCCTAGTATACAACTGGTCAAGTAGATTGCAGTTTGTTTCGTCATAGTTAATATTAAATATTGTCCTAATAGAGGACCTAATTTAAATAGGTGGGTTTTTGACATAATCTGGGAGGGTCTTAGGTTTCTGATTACTTTCAGGGGAGGTTCAGGTTTGAACTTAGGAAACATTTCTTTACGGAGAGGGTGGTCAAACACTGGAACAGGCAATGGTCGATGAGAGGTGGTCGATACCCCAAGTCTGTCAATACTTAAGAGGCATTTGGATGATGCCCTTAACAACATGTTTTAACCTGAAGTGGTCAGGCAGTTGAACTAGGTGATTGTTGTAGGCCCCTTACACCTAAAATATTTTATTCTGTTCTAGTCTAGCCTGTTCTTTTCATTGAGTACTTGGGGAATTCTCACTTTCGAAAAGAGATTAGAGTTGAATTTTTAGATCTAACCTTCTTTTCATTACCAACCCTTCCTTTTTTCAGCTTTTGTACTCAAAAATCCGCCACCATATATATTTACAAACCACTGTTAGATATGGTAGGAGTGTCAGGATANTTCATTTATCATGCTCCAGTAAGTGCGTCAAAGAAAAATTAGGGGGTTTTGTGTTCCTTTTCTTCAAATAGATGACTCAAGAAAATTTAGGGACTGAGTCTGTTTGGATGAGGTTTGGTTATGGGGTAGCACAAACATAGTTTTGAGGAAACCTTGCACCAATAGGTATTTATGAAAGAATAAATATTTGTTTTGGCACTTAACAGGTTTCTGTCTTACAATAAGAGGAAAAAAAGGGACAGTTGCTGCATGAGATGTAAGTTAGCTTCTCTTCTTCCAGCTGCTTACGCTCTAAGGGATGACAATGAACCAGCAGCTGGAGTGTCCCCCACTCACTGCCCAACTGCAGTTTTCTGGCAGTGCAGGTGGTAGGGCAGGGGCTTGTTTAACTCACATTCTTATACACAATGGCAAATTCTAGTAGTAGTGTACATTGTATATATGTATTGACGAGGCAAGTAAAGTAACAATAATGCTTATTGTCTTCAGGGAAGTGTATGCAACCAAAAATACCCTGTTTGTCACAAAATGAAGGGAATTGTCTTGTTAACTTGGTCTGTGTAGAGTGCCAGTCTCTCCAGGAGATGAAATAGGGGCTTGTAGTGCCAACTGTTCATATATTGATAACATCTATCAGAGATATCATAGTGGCTATAAGAGACATTGGAAGACTCTATTTATAGGTCTTTGTTTTAAAGGTTTTTATGTTTATGCTTTGGAGAGACTGATTTTTATCTATGGAGCAGACTTCCTATGCCTGCAAAAAGAAAGCAGAATGTGCTAAGAAAACTGTCAGCACTTCTGTCTTCATTAGGTTCCATGATAAGCTGTAATTTTTTTTTAGTATCTGTAATGAAAATATGGACTGTTAATGTGCTTGGAAGTGAACTCTGAAGGCTGAATTTATTCTGATGAGATACAAATGCAGTGGAGGTGCTGGAGTGTTGCCTGCTTACATTAGAGATTAAATTTGGCCCAGAACATGATGGAAGATAATTTTGAATATCATTTAACCAACAGCTGGGATTCAGCCTTTTCTGATTAAAATATAAAAACATAGGTTTCATTTTCACCAAAGCCTACTGCAATATATTTCACTCCAGATCAATTCAGAATAGCAAGTAAGAATGCCAAATGAAAATACCCAACAAAATATCTGTCAAGAAGAGTGACTAATGAAGAATACAGAATCTGTTTTTTCTTCAGAATACCAACGTTTATTGACTATGGATATGGTATCTGAATAAAGCCTGTGAATGCTTATTTGGGAGCTCATTTCCCCAAGGTTCTGTCTTAAGTCCTTTCTATGGTGTATACCTGCAGAAAGAAAGTGCTTTTGAGTCTGTGTTTGTCTTGCTCCTTCTGTACCTACTGCAGCCAGCCCTCATACTCTGACTAGCATTTCTAAATGGTATGACAGTAGAATAGGTAACAGTGTTCAAGTAATACTAGGAATTCTTAAAATAAATTTTAATTATCCAAAACCAGTGCTGTACCTAAATATTTTATATAAACCACATGTATTTTCCCTAATGCTAAGCTGAAAAGCAAAGAAGCAACAGGTAAAACCTAAACTGAACAGGGATCTGTAAAGAAAGCCAAAGAGTACTTGGTATTGTGTAATTCTGCGTCCATAGATGAGAACTCACACAGTTCAAATTTGGCAAATGGCCAGGAGACAAGAAAGACTAACTCAAAAGCAGATGTCATTGCTGCTGTTTCAGTCATGGGGTATCAAGCTCCAGATGTAAGCCAGTGTGCATCAGTTACTGAATGAGGTAAAAATGAATATGTTCCTAGCACTCTTTCTCTTCCCTGCCTGATGTTGTTTCTAATTTTTCTAGATTTATTTTTGTTACTTTAAACATAGTAGTGGAACTATTTTTTATTCACTGTAATCTGAAATATTTAAAGGATATTACTTTATTTGTGTGTCTGCATTTTAAGTGTGCTCTCCTGCATGCATTTGGCCTCTGAAGGCATTACTGTTTCATAGTGATTATTTTGTGTGTCATTTGCATAGACATTTTGTGTAGGTCCTGTTTAATGCATCCTACTGGGGAAAATACATACAGTAAACCAAAATAAATTTGGATTTTTTTTAATATAAACAGAAGTGAATTGGTCATTAAACTTTATACCTTTTTCCTTATAAAATGCAGTGTTAGAAGTTGTTTTGTAAACCTCACTTTATGGAATACAGGTACTCGCTTCCTCATTTTAGATGACAGGTCTGGATTATTTGAGAAGCTTTTCTTTAGTGTTTAGCATGAGTGCTGAATTTATGAGCAATTGGGGATACAGAGAAAGTAATATCTTTAAATACATAAAATAAAAAAATATCCTGTTTATTGTAATAAGTACAACCGAATGAAAGTGGTAATGAAAAAGAAATAACTTTCAGAGGGGCACATTGGTGATATTGCCTGTAGTGCATTGCACACTGCAAATGCCAAGCAGACTTTTATTTGCATCCTTATTATGTAATGTACATTTTCATTTATAGATTGAGGGTAGTTGTGCAGCTTTATATCAAGAAGTGTTCATTTTGCTTTAGCTTGATATTCCCAGTCCCTTCAACCAGCTGAGAATCTTTTTGCTATTAATAAAGCCATATTTTTGGGCATTTTTGAAGTTCACAGCTTTGCTAGTTGATTATCTTCTAATTAGAATACGCATTTTCAAAGTTTTTTAGATTAAGCAGAGACAGACAATAAAAGTTGTATGTGATAGGTTAAAAAAATGTCAGATGTGAGTAGCATTTAACCTGATCATTTTTGAAAGTAACTAATCAAAAGGAAGGACTGTGAAGTGTGGCATAACTTCAATAATGACAGCCCAAATATGTATCAAACTTACAAAGCAATCAGTATTTTTCAGTCTGTTCTCTGAGATTGCTCCAGTAATAGGAAAACTTAATTAGCAGGCCATAGTCCTACAAATTTCCAGTGATGGACTATCATTAGGGAATACAGGCTTATTTTTCATCAAAATGTATGTAAACACATTTTCAGGTTGTTTGTGCGTAATATCCGGTGTCATGTGTCCCATCCCCCCGCCTTGTTCCTCCTCTTGCGACTGAACTTCCATCAGGACCTGGTATACCAGAATAAATGTTTCTATAATTATTTTTTTGGTGCTGTTGTCTTGTCCATCCATGAATCAGTAGAAAGACACATATCAAAACATTCCTTTTACCTTAGAGAATGCTGCAGCCACATTACTAGTGAGATTAATCTTATTCATATTAATTAAAAATTAGTTCCTAATACATTTGGCATTGAAAATCAATGAAATGCAGGGTTGGATTTTTCAGTACAAATCTGTAGGTTTTTTGGTGGCTTTTTGTTTGTTTGTTTTTCATGGAACCACTCTCACTTCCTTGCTGTCTATCTCTATGTTAAGAAGCTGATCTACATCTGTGTATTTATCAGAGAGCATTCATTATTTGTTAACGTAGTGGAGTTGAGTGCCAGGTTTTACTAGATACTTTTTTACTAGATACTAGATACAAAAGACTAATATATAAGGCAGAAAAGAAGCTAAAATCACATTCAAATTTTAATCTAGTCAATGTTGTTAAGTTGTGCAAAATAGTTTTTATTTGGAAATGGGGAGTAATTAAGGTACCCGTGTCCTGGATGGGTATCTGCAGTAATCTAAGAATGGATGTTGTATACTCTTGAAATGTAAAAGATTTGACAGTGGCATGAGATCAAGTGACAACTAATCCTGTTTTGCTTGTGGAATTGTCAGTATGTTTAGTGCTCTTTACCAGGACTGAAGAGAATAAAATGAATCTTTGTTTGTGACTTCAGTGATACTTGAAAGAGGGCTGATCTCTGAAGAGGTGGCATATAAAATTCAGTAGATCTGATGTTTTATGAAGGCATCATTTTCCCAACTGACACACTGCCAGATGGTATGAAACCACTTTTATCTGAAAGCATCATTTTTTTTTAATCTGTCATGACTATCAATGGATGTAATAACACTTTCTACTGAAGGCACATTTCATTTCAATAGAATGTAAGTTGAAGGTCTTTTTCTGTATAATGGTGATGTACCACAAAAATAAGATACTGTTTTCTCTGCAGAGTAGCAGATCCTTGAAGAAAGGTAACCCATCTCCACATGGAAAAAATAGAGCTGAAAAGGATCAATGAGATAAACTTAAGATGCATATTTAGAGATGGGAGTAAAGAGAAAAACTGACTGTATTACAGCACACTGTTACAACGTGTGCATAAGGCTTTTTTTAGTCAGTTCATGCATAAAAAGAAGCCTAGTTATGGTAGCCTAGAATAAAAGATTATCCAAGAAGCAGGACTAAAATAGTTGTGCAGTTTGTTTTGATGTGAGCTAATTAGTGACACAGCAAGAATGCT
The DNA here is from genome assembly GCA_013400615.1 of Syrrhaptes paradoxus. NCBI lineage: Eukaryota > Metazoa > Chordata > Aves > Pterocliformes > Pteroclidae > Syrrhaptes > Syrrhaptes paradoxus. The sequence continues at coordinate 18,548 of VZTO01017595.1, forward strand.
AGCAGCTATTTTAGTTTTATCTATAGTCTAGTCTAGTTGCAATGTGATGATGACAGACACATGCTATCTGAGATTGCTACCTATTAACGAAATACGAATTAATAGATATCCATAACAGATTATTCAATCTTTAACTTATCAAAAGACAAAGACTCTTCTGCTAGTATTTTGGATCTCCATAACTGGGTTGGATTGAAGAGAAAGGAAACACATAAGTGAAACGAAAGCCTTTTACATAGTTTTTTTTTTCTTTTTCATTTTACCCTTGTCCTGGGTCCAGCTGGGATAGAGTTAATTCCTCACAGAAGCTGGGAGGTGGGCATAGCCAAAGGGACATTCGATACCATGCTGACGTCATGCCCGGGATATAAGCGAAGCTAGCCTGGAGAAGTCTCTTTTGTGAAGTCCTTGG